>OMKY01093733.1:6791-26492 GCA_900302395.1 Bregmaceros cantori | reverse complement strand
GGTGACTAGGCGTAGTGTGCTGATTAAATCCAATTTCCAGCCAGCCACTAAATCGGTTAGAGAGACAGCCGCAAACTCTCACGTCCATTACACTTTATGCGCCGTTGCTCTATAGGTTGATGGGTAATCCTTAAAACTCTGTCTAGGTTGATGGGTAATCCTATAAAACTCTGTCAAGGTTCTGAGTTAACCTATTTAAAACTCACGTTGCTCTAGGTTCTGAGTTAGCCTATTTAAAACTCGCGTTGCTCTAGGTTCTGAGGGTTATCCTGTTTTAAAACCACTCATTGTGTATGCTCTTAAAGTGTCTCGTTGAGGTTAACTTGATCCTCACGTTCACTGTTGCTCCTTGTAGTAGTAAGAGCTAGTTGTGTTGTTTAATCCTTGCCCTTAATAGTGTTTTCTGTTCTGGGGTCCTGTATTTGGTTATTGGGTTCCCTCTGACAATGTTCTCGTAAGTCCTCGGTGTGAGTATCTCACGCGGCATGTTGGCAAGTCCCTTGTAGTTCAGAAAAAAACCCTGCAGCTTTTGTCCCTTGTTCAGATACACTATCTACTGAATTCCATGTAGCGCCTGTTAGTTCAGTGTTTTAAGTTACGTGTGTTAAGTGATGTAGTCCATGTTAAGTGATATTTTCACAGTTCAGTTAGATTGTATAGTCCTGTTCTTGTGATGGTATTGTCAGGGTTCACTCATCTCTTGTTTAATTCCAGGCACTCTTCGTCAATGTCCTTGGGCTTTATGCCCAGTTGGCATTGTATCCAGTTCCACCAAGCACGCACCTTTAACATGCATCCACACATCCAAACTCCTATATTGCATGTTCAATGGTAGGTGTAAACAACTACCAGCAGGACCCGTAACATTTAATTTTAAAATGTGGTGAGTTGTTTGGCGATAGCTGACGTAGTTCTGAAAGGAGAAACATAAAATAAAGCCATGGCAATGACCTTGTTTTATAGGTTGTATCGCCTATAAGAGAGCCTGATTTTTGCCTGGTCCTTTACGGGCTAAAAACATATAATAATTATATAAAAAATACTATTAAATGAGTCACAAGGAAAGTAACAAACTATTGAATGAAGTTACTTAGATAAGTAACTGATACTGCTTTGGAAAAAATAGTGCATTAGATTACTAGTTGCTGGACAATGGAAGAAACTTACCAGTTGATGGACATCATTGTCCATCAACAGCAACAGAAATTCAAGGATTCTGCCACACGTCCACCAGGCACATGTGATTGTAATCGCACAGATTGCACATCAGAAATGATGTTGTCTGTGTCATTCATAAAGCAAATTTAGGCTCTATTAAGTGTGGCCTGCAAATAGCCCAGATATTTTATTCTCCTCTTCTCCGCCGGCTGCTTGCTTTATGACTGGTGTCCAGGCTGCAGTGATGGGCAGTGACAGCCCCTTACTGTGCATTGCATCAGCTGCTCCTCGATCCTCCCCAGAGTCACGACACTAACGAATGTTCCAACGGCCGCTATACTTCATTCTTTATTCTAAATAAAAATAATACAGACATCACAAAAGTAACATGTTATCAACATTCAATAATACATTATTGTATTCACTTTTTAGCCAGATAGTGTTTTTAGTGTATTACAAAATTGTGCCTTCAACAATTGGAATCCCATTGGAAATGGAGGGGTATGGCGCGCACACACCACATACTGTAAGTACGACCCATGGGTGGCGCAAAACTCAAAACTGATGCACCGTTTGAATGGCGTGCAGCGGTATAAATAAATAAAATATAACTTTGAGCTAATCAGGTGACCAGCCTTTTCCAAACTAAGCCCATACAACTTTTACATTGGCACTGATGTATCCAAGTCTGCCAAATATCCTCTACATGTAATATCCACAGTGTATGATAGAGGAGAATCTCTACTTTAAATTACAGTTCTCAACATTCCACAAATGTGTCTTTGGCATTAACTATTATAACTGCAACTCTAATGGCTACTCGAAAAGATGATAGTTGATTGTGGAATTAATCGTCTTATTTGATAATCGATGAATCAACAGTGATTAATCGTTTCTTTGTTTGGTCCATCTTCTACTCAAATGTGTTGAATATATGTTATTTCCAGTGTGAGTCTCCATTCCCAGTGTTATGGTGCTGCTCATTTTCTTCGATACTGAACACTGTTAAGTAGTCCCTTCAGAAATACGCGATTCCACGATTGCAGATGAGCCTTGACTAATCCCCCCCCTTATTTTTTTTTTTAATGTATCGCAGATCAAGGATGCAATGCCACTGCTGAGGAAGAAAGCAAAAGTAACCTTTTGACATGATGGGAAGATTAGAATAAAGATGTTATTAATTGCATTGTTCTATGGCGTGCAGTGAGTTGGAAAGACAAGAAGGAAGAATAACACACAGCATATTTTCCACTTCATAAATGAATGACGGTGCTCTGTAAAGTTACTGCTTAAATACGTAACGACATGGGCAGACGAAAGGATGGCTTCTGTGTGTATGTTTGTGTGCTGTCTCAATTTTAAACATTCCAAATGGTTTTATGGATATGACTATGACCTAAAGCGCCCATTCAACAGCATTAACGTTTATTACTGATTTCAAAAATGCTTGAGCTTTAGCCAGGCAAATTTGCTAATTACACTCCAACTTGTTTTTTTTGTTTTTTTAATTACTTTTTATGTAAACTAAGATTTAGGTTATTTTTTCACTGGAAAATAATGCCGCAAATATCACATTGCAACTCATAGGCAAAGCCTCGCAAATCCCCAGGGGCATCCTGCACAGTCTGTGTGTGCAGCATCTTGCTGGAGTGGAATGGGATTTTTTGCTGACCGGCAAGGGTAGGAGTCTAGACCAAGGGTTCTGTTTCACGCCAAGCAAAAATGATTTTTTTTTCCAGGCCAAAGTAACTCACGGAGCAAAAAATTTTTTAATTTTAAAATTTAAAAAAGTTTAAAGCTTTCATAAATAATGCCGTTCATTATTTACCATATTTCAAAAAACACTATCACAATACATACAGTTTATTCAATGAACATGATACAGATACAGGGCATGTGTTTCTTACTGTTTATTCATGTTCAAGCAATAATGTAACTTTTTGTTTGTTTATTGGTTTTGTTGGAGATGTGGTCAAATCTTGTAGCCAATCCCTAGGTTTAAGGTTTAGGTAGGTTAAACGTTTAAAAAAGCCTATATCCAATTACATTTTAAATAAAACTTCAAGTTTCATCCACCCCCCTCCCTTCCTTCTAATCACATTCTCTCCAATTTCTCCCATGAGCGCACACTGTAATATGCACCCCCATAGCCAGGGATTTTTGTATTGAAATCAATCTTCCCATAAATTGATTTGAGAAGAGAAAGTTATAATGTTACCACTAAAGGTCAATGGGCATTTCTATTTTAACATACGGTTTTAAAAGGAACTAATTTACACCCCTGAGGACCTTCACCCTACTGGAGACTCCCGCTAAGTTCCCCCATCTGTCACTAATTCTCTTGTTAGTCATTCCATTTCATGCAGAATATAATTACTCCTGGTTTGTGTTCTATAACAATCAATCTGGCCAGTCTCAAAAGTGCTGACCGTTCCTCCAATGGCAAGTCGTCATGCCTCGGTGAGGTCACGCCTATGTCAGTTCTTGCACATAACGATGGACATAGCTCTGTTTCCTGATTCAGTTAAGCCAGCGTTAAGCTGTGTTTCCACCCAAATAGTTGCCGTTTGTGACACTGTCAGAAGTCAGAAAAATTGCATGTAAGTGTATGAGAAAAGACAAGACAGCCACAAATTGTCATCTGACGTCAATGGAGCTGGGCGTCAAAGTCGATGGCAATTGACACAGAGAGGTGCGGGCACCAGACCTGGAAACGAGAGCTTGTCAAGCGCTGGACATGAAACATTTGAAATCGTCAATTCGGATTGAGCCGCTCGAATGGGCTATAATGTTGGTGGAAACACACAGGCTTTTGTTGCCGATCCGGGGGCTTGGCCATTGGTTCTGCTCGGTGAAAGTTCAATGGCGATGTGGTTAAAAACACTGAACCTAATGACAGCCCCCATTCATAGTAATACGAGACTGTCAAGTACATTTTAGACGCACCCCATTCAGCCGTACAGTCTACTCAGTCAGAGCCACCCATCTTTGGAACAGTCTCCCTGCCCATATAAGGGAAACAAACAGTTATCCAACCTTCAAAGGCAATCTTAAAAAATGGTTAAAGGAGACCCAGACCTGCAACCACTGATCTCATTCATTCCATCACCTCATCATCTTGTGTTTGTGTCTTTTTATTTTATTTGTCACTGTTTTTGTTTTTGTAATTCATGTATTTACGTTTCACTGAATTCACCTCTTTTTGACCTGCCAGGGACTACAGATGGAAATTAGCCGTTGGCTAACTCTGGCTCATTTACATGACCTCATGTTGATCAATGAGCGCTGTCCCTGTCTAAATAAACGAATAAATAAAATAAATAAATAGCGTCCGTAGTGCCTTGTGTTCTACTCCCCTCACTGGCTTTTCTGCAATGTCAACCCCCGATCTTTTCAACCCTGTTTCCGACTAATCCTTCCAATAAAGATTGAAAAGCAGTGCTTAGGCCAGGAAAATAAATACTTTACAAAAATAATATTAAAAAGTACGTAAATACATGGGGTGAGTCTTTGCCCTCTCATAAAAATTGATAGAAAAATGTGGAATTAATTAAGAAAATAATAGTGAGTTGAGACCAGTGTTAATTCCGTCAACCATGACGATGACGAAAATACTTTGTCGACGACCCTTTTTGCCGTGACTAAGACCTGACGAAATTTACAAGCCATGGACGAATGGACATTGAAAAATGTAGATGACTATAATTAAATTGTAATACACGCTGTTGTTGTTTGTCCCTGAGCGGCCGCTAGGAGGTAAGGAACACACGTCCACAATATGCATATACGAGTAAAATAAAAGCATGTGTTCTTACCTATTTGTACAAGTTGAAAAGTTTGAAAAGTAATCTGCCATCGTTTGCAGCAGTCCTCCGGTTAATAAGCCAGTTTTGAAAAGTTTTTAAACTTTAATTTTAACTAATAATTTCAACTTGCATCACAGCCCGACAAAACACCTCGCAGCTGTAGCGTGTTCCAATGATGACATGTAATATAGATGAACTCACTTTTATATTAAGAGCTTCGGATCGGTACAACACATGGGTCGGCCTAGCGCATGGGTGTGCACACCTCGCAAACAACACTTGGGGGAGCCCTCGCTAATTATATATTATATTTTATTTAATTCCAAATGTTTATGCATTATTACATTAGTGGACATTATTAGTGTGGGTTCATTATTAGTACATTGCATTATAATACTTATATAAAGGTTCATTATTTACATGAATCATTGTTCTGTGTTTCTGTGTCACAATGAGGTGTCTAATTTTTGATGTGTCATTGAATTAAAAACGAAACAAAAAAATGTAAATGAATGAACTAATAATGAGTATATACATCCCCCACGACCAAAAACATGTTCTAGTTAACCTGCTCCGTTCAGTGCCCCTGGCCAAGGGGCTCAGAATGTTGGCTCCCGGGCGCTGCGCACGAGGCTGCCCACCACTCCTCAGGGATGGGTTAAATGCGGATGATGAATTTCACTGTACATATATGTATGTGTGACGAAATAAAGTACCTTTATGTGCACCCCTGTATATAGCATTTGACGAAGACTAAAATTGATTTTCGTCACTTGGGATGCAATGACGAAAATATGACTATGACTAAAATTGATTTTCGTCATTGTGACTAAGACTAGTCGAAATTTTTTAAAAAGCTGACGAAATTAACACTGGTTGAGACACAATCATTGGATTAATATTGGCTGGATCTGCAAGCGCTCAAGGTCAATGAGTATTTATTTAACAAGAGTAATTCAAACGATCTCATTTCCATCTCTGAGAACCTTCATCATAGCTTTCCCCCTCAGTTTACCCATGTGTCACAAATTACATCGTAGTGTTGGGGATGTATTGGTCTTGCTGTGGTCTCATGCGTAGGGGCCTCTCTTGCACCATCTGTCGTGCGTCTCGGCAGATTTTTTTATGACACCACTGTCAGTGGTAGTGACTGGGGTTCAGCACGTATTAAGACATCACAGGGACAGGCGATGACAACATGAATGCTTCTGCTAGCATTTATAAATGTGAGGTTTATTGATGCTTCCGGCACGTTTCGAGGATATCCCTAGCAGTCAGCGCTGAATGCATACCTCTAGTTGTATTGACTGTAATTCCATTTCATGCGAAATGCAATTATTCCTGCTATGTGTTTTATAGCAATCAATCTGGCCTGTCTCAAAAGCGCTGACCTTTCCTAGTTCAATAACGACATGCCTCTGTGAGGGGTGGTCACACTGGCTATGACGGCGTAGGGAAAAGGATTTGGAATTAAGAAAGTAGAAGAGAGTAAGCAATCACATCAATCACTGCACAGTGATTAATATTGACTTGATCTGCCAACGATAGGAAGGGTGAAATAATCTTAGTTAACACCTGTACCATTCAACTGATTTGGCCGAATTCACGAAACTAGTCTCTTTTTAGAACACAAACGCATGGTTTTTGAACGTTTTAACAAGGGTTAAAACAAACACATGCAATAAACAGAATATTACCTACCAGGGCAATCATACTTATTTCTACATGAGGAATGGGGAATGTAAGCTGCAGTATGTTTGCCCTACCCGGCAAACATACTGTCTCAGTGAGGGATGGTCACACTGGCTATGATGGCGTAGGGAAAATGAACAATAACATTTGGAATTAAGAAAGTAGAAGAGAGTAAGCAATCACATCAATCGCTGCACATTGCGATTAATATTGACTTGATCTGCCAACGCTAAGAAGGGTGAAATAATCTCGACCAATCTTACTGAGCTTTGTTAATGAAGGACTGATCTGTGTGATTTTCAGTAAAAATGTGTTCCAAGAAATGTTTTTCTCCATGTCACAATACCACATCTTTAATGTTAAGAACAAATGCTGGTGTCATTGTTCATTGATATTTGAGGTTACCATAAATATTGAATATGAATTATCTAAACATAGCAGCTTTTATCTCAAAAAAGACGTTATCTACTTGTCACCGCTAAAGACTATTTTCAATGTCCTTACCAAGACGCTGATATTTTTTCCAGACTGAAAACTTTCATCTTCATGCTGAGTTTTTGCCTAACGCAACGCCATTCATGTTAGTGGCGCTGTATCTACCGCAGCGTCCGCAGTGCCGCGAGTTCGACTACGCTCGTCAACTTGTCTGCAATGTCTACCCCTGATCTCTTTTACCCAGTTTCCGACTAATCCTATCCAATAAAGATGGAAAAACGGCACTGACGCCGGAAAAAATAACTTAAAAAAAAAAAAGACACCCAAAGTATTTGTTTAGAATCAGCAAAGAGAAGATATCCACATTGAGGCTATATTTATATGGAGATAATGGAAACAGAAAATGCTATATTTGAACCGCGTTCCAGGAAGCATTCTTCGTTTACATGGAGACAATAAACAACAATAATGATAACTATGCATCAAATTCCAAATTTGTTGTTCAGAAGGAGGAGGGGGGGGCGGTAAGGTGCTATAGGCACCCAGACATCCATGTACACACACACACCAGCACAGTTCACATCCAACACACATACATGCACACACAGGCTCACATACATGTGCAACTCACACACACACACACACACACACACACACGGCACTGCGACTAAACTTTTTTTTTCGGTTTTCCCTCGCAATTGTCCTCGTATAAACTGCCTTTTCAAACCTTTTCATAAATCGTCACGTCCCAGTGGCAGGATTTTCAAGAACCATAGAAAATTAAGTTTTGCGTCCTTGTAAACACAACACATGACAAAGAAAACCTCAGACTTTCCTTTGTCATCAGAAAAAAATGCTTGTTTCTACCTTGGTGTCCATGCTTTATTTAAAAAAAAAAAAAGTCTCTGCCACCTAATTAGTTAATTATGCTTCACTATGCTTAGAAAATGCGGTTTATTCAGGTTTTGATTGCTGCTTATCAATACATGGCTCCAAGCTGCCTAGTATGAGTACATGTCAATATTCAATCCTATATATCTTAGGTATTTTATGTATTTAACACCCAATTAAGTTACAACTACTGCTTTAAAGAGCTCCCATCTCATCTTCCAAAGTAGTAGTGCCTCAGGGAGGTTAAAAGCTACTGAAGCCATGTTGTATCTTGACCTTCCAACTCAGAAATCTTGTTACGGCCTCCATGTTGCTGTTGGCAGTCATTAGTTGGAAATGGCCTCATGCCCATGTAGGCAAAAGCTTCAGCCAAGTTTTTTTCTTTTTCTTTTTTCCATTTTCTTTAATATTCATTTTATCACTCAGTTGCTCTTGTTCATCTCTGTGCCATATATTAATCATGAATATTAAAAGCAGGTGTTATACTTGACTATAGCCATCAAAATGTGGCTTACAAACTATTTAACTTGGATGTTCATACAAATATATAGTGGCCAAAGATGCATTTATTTTATTTGTTTTATTTTGTACAATGTCAATTGCGTGTAAATGAGCCAGAGTTCTGCATTGGTGACATTAGGAACAACCAACAATGTTTCTTATACATTTTGAATATTTTACATTTTGTATCCAATAGACTACAAGACCTAGCCATATAGGATCAGTTTTACATATATATATTTTTTTCGTAACAATGAACATTACATGTTCCTAACAAATACAGTATATTCAAAATATGTCGATAACCATTTTAAATTCTATTGAAGAAATCTGGACCAAAAATGTTATGCTTAAAACCAAACTATAGTTGCCATTATATAGCTCTATTCGAGGGGGGAATGAGAACACAAACACACACTCATCCCCGGCCAGCCCAGTTTCAGTACAGGTTCCCGCTAAAACCTGGGCACACCCCAATCCAGGATGAGTCAATGTCGGACCTCAGCTATTTAAGAGCGGCTCCAGTTCTGTTCGGTCTCTGTTGTGCAGCCTTCCCTCCTAACACGCCTCCCCAAAAGCGGGGGTTTCGGCTCCGATGAGCTCTATTCTCGGCCCCTCATCAGAGCATAAGGATCCACTACTTCACACTCGATCCTCATCCCCTTAATGAATTCATTGCTAGTTTCTGCTAACTGCCTAGCCAGTCATCCTAACTGCTAAAGGAATGTTGTCTCGTAGCTAAGATGGCTTGTTAGCCATCTACCTGCTGCTGTGACAGGGTCACCATGACCCAAGTCTTGCAGCCAAGATGCTCGTGGGCCATCCACTGGCTTAGCTACTTGCCGACTGTCAACTGCTGCTGGGTCTTCAACCCAAATAGTTTACCAACCATCCTATTCGTTGAGCTAATAATTTCTATCTAAAGCTAATGCCTTCTTGGTCCCATAGCTTCTGCTTTGCCATGCATTCATTCTTTCAATAAATGTTTTGAATTCCACCTGTGTGTTGATCATTCTTGCCCGTGAAATAACACGTGTATATATATTTTGTTGTTGTTGTTGTTGTTGTTATTTTTTCGGCATAAGCAAAAGTTTTTGTGTGAAAGGGGAATGAGACAGACCAGGGGAAGACCTTGCAGAAATGTCAACCGGGGAGGAGACCTCGCGATGTTGCCCGTATCTGTGAAGTCACAGGCACTATATATGTGCTGTTTAGTCTACCTGGTTTTTGTTTTGTTACATTTCTCTTTTTTACATTTTTACTTTGCACCACACTAACCAACAATGTAAGCTCAAATTACATGCAGGGTCCTCTAAGCCCATGCGGTCTGGGCTACGAGAAAGTACCATGACTATTATAAAAATGAATAATGATGAATAATTAATATTGACTAGAATAATAGACGTGATAATTGTTGCTGATTTCTGTCAGATATGCCCATATGTAATCCAAGGAGAGGTTTATTACTAAAATTGATATTAAGGTTTAAAATTGTATTATTAAAATTAATGGAGGATTGAAAATAGGAGCGAATGACCTAGAATGAGGAACAAATTATAGTTACAGCCATGTTACAGCATTCTGCTAACTTTTTTTTCTGCTTTTTCTTGTCTGCTTGTTTCATATGAAACTTTCAAATAAAAGTATGAGTGACCCCCAGAAAATGCCCCAACAAATGCAAAAAATAGACATGCAAGTCTTGACAAAAACATGTCCGTGTCAGTAAGTTCGTGCTGGCCCTAAACAGCAGCAGCACAAGAAAGACTTCATTAATCGCATGCAAGAGCGTCTTCCTCAAAATAAATCCAAGCCTTGCTGTCAAAGCACATGTTTAACCCCGGCTGTGTTTGGCCACGGCCTTACAAGAATTTCATTTCTGCTGCCATTTTGGGCCAAAATTGGCTTTTTGAGACATGGAGCAATAGACAAGTTTTAAAATAACCCCAGATTTTTTTTCTCTTTTTTTTCTCCTCACAAAACGCCCACTGCAATGTGTGAATTTCTCTGCCTTTATTAGTCGTTGCTTATTGCAATCTATTGCACTCACACTTATTTAGATTAATACCTACACCGCAGATCATTTATTTTGCCCTTATTTATTATTATTCTATTTACAGCAGTAATCAGAATGTATGAATGGGAAATAGATAGGGTACAATTCAATTTAGCTGTCTCGGGTGAACTATGTCTACAATACCCTCTTCCACCACTAGTGTCAAACAGTGTCAAACAGACTCTAGCTATGGCCAGACAGACTCTAGCTATGGTCAGACACACTCTAGCTATGGTCAAACAGACTCTAGCTATGATCAGACACACTAGCTATGGTCAGACACACTCTAGCTATGGTATAGTTATGAATTATAGCTATGGTCAAACAGACTAGCTATCGTCACACAGACTCTAGCTATGGTCAGACAGACTGTAGCTATGGTCAGACACACTCTAGCTATGGCCAGACATACTCTAGCTATGGTCAAACAGACTCTAGCTATGGCCAGACACACTCTAGCTATGGTCTATTTATGGATTATAGCTATGGTCAAACAGACTCTAGCTCTGGTCAGACACACTCTAGCTATGGTCAGACACACTCTAGCTATAGTCAGACAGGCGCTAGCTATGGTCAGAGAGACTCTAGCTATGGTCAGACACACTCTAGCTATGGTCAGACAGACTTTAGCTATGGTCAGACACACTCTAGCTATGGTCTAGTTATGGATTATAGCTATGGTCAAACAGACTCTAGCTATAGTCAGACAGGCACTAGCTATGGTCAGACAGACTCTAGCTATGGTCAGACAGGCGCTAGGCATGGTTAGACAGCCGCTAGCTATGGTCTAGTTATGGATTATAGATATGGTCAAACAGACTCTAGCTATGGTTAGACAGACTCTAGCAACGGTCAGATTAACAGATTTAGTCAAAGAGATTTTAGCTATCGTCAGACAGATTCTAGCTCTCCTTTCCAGGTTTGGCACATGGAGTCACAGAGACAAGACTCACTGCCGACAACAACCTTGAAGGAACTCATCTTTAATATGCAGACCAGGGATTTGAGGAAGCGTGTGTGTCTGTGTGTGCATGCATGTGTGATGCTGGCGAGCATCACGTCGAGACGACCTGGGAAGGCATGCAAATCTCAAACACAAAAGGATACCGTGAAACTGTCTGTTGCCATTGTTTCGCTGCACTCACGAGAAGGTGAAGCGACGCTAATGCAAGCGGGAACGGGTGCACGCACACACAACGCCCCAGTATGAAAAAGCCACATGTGCAAAGCTGTACGTACACACATCAGCCGATTGTGACATGCAGAGCCAAAACTGAAAGGCAGGACTTGGTTAGTAACAGACACACAGACATACACACACCAGCTGGATCACAGAAGCAAACAGAAAAAGCTAAACACACAAAACACGCTGTTGCTAGTGCACATGCCTATGCATGCTGATGTACAAGAAGACAGGCAGACATATAGACACAAGCATGCACCCTCACACTCGCACACACACACACACACACACACACACACAGAAATTTGAATAAAAACATTCAGGGAACACAATGAAAAAAGCCTAATCTTACACGGATATATTTGCACATTTTTCAACCCATAACAACACAGCACTCACACACTCAAAGCCAAATTGACGATGCATTTACACATACACATATACACACGCAGACACACACACAAACAACACACACAGCTGTGCGTGGGTGATAAGTGCTGGTTAACGGTGTGCGTTCCAGCTACTGTGCGAGTGCCAGGAGGAGAATTGTTTGTATGTGTGCATGTTTGTGTGTGTGTGTTTGACACGATGGGGGGGTATAAGAATGGCTAGACACACGGCCAAGGGGAGAAAGAAGGGAAAGAGAGAGCGAGACGGAAAGACAGATGTTGATGTGAGAGAGAGAGTAATGGAGAATAAGGGAAGCTGAGCGTCTATGAAAAGGTGGTTGGCAAGATAACAAGAGGAAGAGAGAGAGAGAGAGAGAGAGAAACAAAGGGAATGAGAGAGAGAGTGACTCCCTCTGAAGATAGAGATGGTTGAGGAGAATGAAACGTTCCTAAAGCCAATTCACTCCTACACCCTAACCCTACCCCGGAAGTGCAGGGGTGTGCGGAGTGTTAGGGCTAATTCATTTCTTGTCAAGGTGTAAGTAGATGAATAGTGCCATATCTATATCCTAGTAGGGGGTGTGTGACTCAGTGTGCCCTGTGCTAACATATGGAGAGCTCTGCTTTCATTACCATTTGTTAAAGGAAACGGCCTGGAAATGTATACTTAAATATGATATTCCCTGATCTTAGCTGAGACGATACATACCTCTCATCTTATCTGCGTGCATGCACTCACTTGGTTAGCATAGCTTAGCCCAATGGGCCCAAAAATGATGGTGAAGAAGCAAGTAATCATTTCAAAATGTTTCCAATTTAAATCCAGTATGCAAGTTATTACACGACCAAAGATTGGTTACAAGCGGCAAGTTTTAGTTGTTTCTATCATCGCCCGCGTTTGGGTCCCATCACATTAGCACTCAACAACACAGTAAATTGTACAGTGTTAAATATGCAGTGTCAAAGTTAATTGACTCTTTCACAGTTATTACAACAACAGAGGGAGTTGAATATTTACTAGTGTTAATTTGCAGAGTGTCAATTAGACTCTACAAAGCCCCGCCCAAAGCCCACCCACCTCATCCTCTCACAAACTTTAAAGACCTCCATTTTCATTGCATCGTGACTCATGCGGCAACCGACCCTTGGCGCAGACCGAGGTTCGACTTCGATCCCAGGCGTTTGGGTCGCAGCGGCGCTGCCAACTCGCCATGACGCAGGCCCTCGCGGCCTTCGTCCGCTCAGATGCAGACGCCCGTCCCTTCATGGACGTGCAGGCGATGCTGTACAGAGTTAACCAGTGTTAATTGTGTTCATTTTAGGAGGAGTTAAATGCTATAGAAAGAGCTAATTTAACACCAAATCTGATTAGGACCAAATACACTCAGGCCCAGGATTGAATTTAACTCTTTAAGTGTTGATTTAACACTGCAACATTTACTGTGTACTCTGCCTCTGTGCAAGCCCACTCCCTAAAAGTAAAAAGAGGAACTGTGCTGGCATGGTAGCTCAGTCGATGAGGCATAATGTTTGTGCCCGTGGCTCAGTTCACAACACAGACAGCGTCTTGGGTTCACTACCACCACCGACATTTGCTACAGATCTGCATCCCACATTCTCTCTCACCCTTTCAGCCTAATCATCTCAATGAAATGGAAAAATGGCAAAAAAAAAACATTTTGACATCATAAACACCACAATGAACTAGCATATTGGGCCGAAGGTAGGCACAGCAAACAAAATGACAGCATGACGGTACGGTGACGGCTTGTAGGAAGCGAAATAGAACATATGCTTTAGCCAAAGACATAAAAATATATAAACACACATTTCCGTTGAAAGCAGATATCATCTTCTTTATATCAAGTTGTTATGTTTAGATACAACTTAGATAAAACTATTTGGTGGATATTCCAACATCAGTGCAAATGTAATGGCATGGAAATGTTTAACACTGAACGGTTTGCGTTTAACGTAAATAGTGAATTGATTACACATACCAAGGAACGGGACAACCCAACCAAGAGAGAACTGCACAATCAAACAACATGACCTTACTGTTTGTGAGGCAGTCACCCACAGATGGCACAGAGGGAGCTGAGTTGTCCTTAGCCTGGCAGGCCAGAACCAACGCATCGTCCACACATTGCTACACATTGCATTGGGTCTGGAAAAATCGAAACGTGGGCAGATTTTGGTACACGCAAGACGTGGGCGGAATTTGGTATAGACGACGCGAGATGTGGGTGGAGTTTGGTTGTCATGTCTCTACGCTGCCACAGATGAAATGACTTGAGTCAAATGACCCACTGTTATTATATAAACTGTTCTGCCATCAACATTTTAGCAGAGCCAACAATAAACTACAAAGCAACCATATGCCACAATGATGCAGAGAGTCGTGAGTGCACTTTCTACCACTGACAGCTTTGCATATTTGGGTGAAGCCAAAATGGTGTTGGATAGTAAGAGTTCCACACAAAGTGGAATTGAGATAATCCTTCTTGAACGCACCATTTCAGTATTCATTTTTCAAGACAATCTGTAAATGACCATCGGCCGTGATCATTTCGCAGTGCTGTGCCAGGTGGGAGGGCAGATAAACAGTATTCCAAAGGCGTTATCACAGAGATGGGACTTAGACAAGGCAACAACCATTTTAGAGTGAGAGATATGTAGAAAATTCTGACAAAGACGCCACACAGTACAAAGTACAACCAGTGACCTGGCGAGGCTGAAGCAGTTCCGAGAGGTATTTTGGCACAAGATTAAGACATCTAATATAATATATACACAAAACAATACAAATGTAAAGTGTATTCTGTATGGTACAGGGAGTGTAAATATGTTAAAATGGAGGTAATGTCTTCACGTCTGTTGGTCTGGGTGAGCAGGGCAGTAAAATTCTGCACAAGTGTACGAGTGAGTGAGAACGGACTAAAGTCCAATTCGCGCTGGATTTGTTTTGCGTGGGGAACGCAAAATCCCAGAGGACGTCTGAGTTGAATTTGCTGCCCGAATGCAGAATGGGAAGTAATAATTCTGTAGCAAATTACCTACCGTAATTCGTTAAAACACAGACGTTCTCTGTATTTTAGACTCGGGCAAATGCGAATGTGTCTGTTTTGCACGTCTCTTGTGTCCGATTGTGGCCAAATGTTTCAATGCGTGTGTGTGCGCACGCGTCACGGATGAACGAAGTATGTTTCCAATACCTTGTCTGGAAATGTCAAATGCTGTGTGTAAAATAAATCACAAATCAAATATTTCAGCGCGCAAATGCGCACCTTTCGATTTTCTTTGAGTCCTCATCGGCCCGGATTTTTGTGTCCGAGCCCACCCATGGCTCATGCAATGACAATCCTATTTTGCACTTGCGTGTGAAATCGGTCGATGTTCATTTCTATTTTTATTTTAAAGGATGATATTGATATCATTTGTTATAGTATTAATAGCCTAAAGCGTTGCAAAGGATTATAAACTTGCGAGCAACCAGCCACAGCCGTATGGTTATAGGAACGTTGGCTTACCTTTATGGCCTCAGCTCTTCGCCGGGCATGGTTATCCAATTCAATGTGTGCAGTCGGCCCAAAAAACGTAAATCCAACCAATCCAATCCAAAATCCAGAATTATTCTAATTATTAAATCATTCTTCGGGAGAACAAAAGGTAGATATTGATGTTAAATCCACATCAACAGACGACGTTGATGTTTAATTCAAACAGCTGTGCCCGACAGCATAAACAAACCATACACACACACACGCACGGATCGAATCGAGCATACTCTTCTATGAACCCGTGGTAGAGACGTTTAATTTCCACTGTTGATCCTGGATCTATTGCATTTCTTATACGGCCTGGTCCGGCCTGGGGTTTGGGCTCGGGACTTTAGGTGGAGGAGGACAGGTGCATGGAGCGCTACTTGGCAGTATACAGAGCGCGCGTGCATGGGGAACGAATGAGCGAAAGTTGTCTATGTACTAAACATGCTACAAAATGAATAAATTGAAATTAAACTCTGAATTCCTTAAACTTTGTTATTACGAATTACGGCACATGCGCCGTAATGTCTTTAAGTAAAAGACGCTTTCCTTACCCCTTCCGAATGTGCCACAAGATAACAGACGTTTACTATTCCCGAATGCGCCACCACAAAATAACACAGACGTCTACTTTTCCAATCCGAATGCGCCACTTAATATCACAGACTTTGTGGGGTCTATGCAAAAAACAGAGGACCCCACGTATAATTCAATGGCAGCCCGAATTGGACTTAAGACCTATGTGCAGGCCATTGGAATAGTCTGACTATCTGAATGAATAAAACCATGGATTAGCCTTTCCAAATGAACATGAAGTTGATGAAAGCTTGTTTGGACCAGAATGCTGCACCTAACCTAATAACATGTATGGTGGCTTAGGTGAAGGACAAGCAGGCGTTCTCTAATAGGTCAACTCCAGTCTGGCACAATTAAGTATATGGATGGGGTACGATCCAACCTAGTTGTCTCTATAGTGTCAGATGGACCAAGCATCTTTTATGGGAGGAAGGAATCTATATGTAATCAGATTAAAAAAAAAAAAACCAAACATCTGAAGTGGGGCTGTGCCAAAAATCGGTTTGAAATCGAAATCGGATTATTTTGTTCCGAAGATGTTTGAAAAAGTGAAATCGTCAAATCATTTTCCCTTTTTAACAGTGGTAATAACGTTTTTACTATCCGTTTCCAAGTTATATGGGTTAACAAAATGTACATAAATTGATAATTGTATTAATCCTAAGCCAAAGGATGAGGTGTCTCTATTTAACTCCAGAAATGGAGACCATTTGCAAAGTTTCAAACATGAAACTTCTAATTTCTATATATTTTGTCCTTTTTTTTGTCAAGAAATCGGAACCACATCGAAAATCGAGATTTCAAAGACAGAAATCGGGATTTTATTTTTTAGCAAAATCGTACAGCCCTAATCTGAAGTCCCTTGTAGTCCCTTAAAATTACATTTTTGATATTTTAAAAATAAAGTGATTCTGATAATTTTTTTCAGTCCGTCGGTTGATCTTTGGTGCACGTTCAAACAGTGGCATGGGTTTGCTTTCCTCCACCTATAGTTTTCTCACACCTGCTTCCCCATTCTCTTCGCATTATCTCGGAGGCACCAACTTGTAGCTTAATGGAACGTGCTGTGCTGGTGCGCGCAGCCGCGTCGGTCGACATGCGAACGGGGAGCGGCTGTTGACATTCGAGGCCGCTCCTACTACGTATAAACTGTGGCACAACAGCGGCCCTGGGTAAATGATGAACATTACGTGCGATCTATTACGAGATCATAGGTAAAATCGAGTGATCAATTGATTTTACTCTTATTTCCAAGAATCAAGAAATCTATTCTATGTTAAGGTTTCTTGGCCATGTGATATTGTGTTAAATAGCCTAATCTAAAAGTAAATTAATGTTATCATTCAAGATTCCAGATTGTGGTAATAGGATTGCAATTGAATAATGTTGTGTAACTTAAAAATGTTGTCTAATTTACAAATTGTAATAAACCTTTTATACAACCAGTACTTGCAGATTAAAAACAATTATCAGATGATATTGAGCACATTTACTCAGTAAATATTGCTTACAAACTGGTGGTAAATTGCTCCTGATGGTTGTCAAGATATCAATTTGTGATTACCAAGTAACAACTTGGTAATAACATAATTGCTACCATGTAATTACTTATAAATATTGATTAAAACCTTGTAGTTACCAAGTAGTTACCCGTTTATTATATGGTAATAAGCGTACCGTTAGTACCAAAGTACTAAAATAAAAGACTTATCGAATCTGCATCTCCACTATTTGCCCCTGGAAGGAGCACTGGGGAGCACTGTTGCCGATCCGTCATTGACGTCTCCAAGGACATGGCTGCGGAGAGAGTGTCATGTCGCCCGCCAATACATTCTCAGCCCAGTCTTGATTTGACTTCATTCTCTGCAACACTTCACCTCACCTCCCATTATGCAGGCAGAGATGGGGATAGGTGGAGTGAGAGAGAAGAAGAGAGTGAGAGAGTGCTGGTGAGGGTGAGAGAGGAAGAGTCTGCTGTTGACAAAGAGAAGAGGGAGAGATTGGTGATTGGGAAGAGAGGGATGGAGGGAGAGAGAGAGGTGTGACAAAGTGCATATGTATGCACCTCAACAGACCCGAATGAGGTGGATTTGATTACATTTTGAATCGGGTTGAAAGAGGTGGTCTACACCGGTTGGCAATCTGATGAGTACACATGTGCATATTCTGCAGTCGGCACATGGCTGCATGAACCCAAAACGAGGTTGCGATGATAATCTGACCCGATGCACAAAGTCCGCTACAAAATACTTTCAAACTTGTTCCAACCACATGAACAAGTTGACAGATGGCATCTCAGCTATCTGCACTAGCATCCAATGCTAATAATGCCAGGACATGATGTGTCCTTCACAAACAATCATTCATACTCAACAATATTGTGTATTGCAATATTTTGGGGCCACTATTATCATGCGGTAAGGAAGACGGAGAGAGAGAACAAAAGAGCGGAAGTGTTGGTGAAGAAAAGAGTGTCAGAAAGAGAGAGAGAGAGAGAGAGAGAAAGGAAGAGAGAGTGAGGAGGGCAGCAAGGGAGAGAGTGGTGGTGGGGAAGAGAGTGAGAAAGACAGTAAGAGAGAGAATGGCGATGAGGAAAGAAGGAAGTGAGAAATACGGTGAAAGAGAGAGTGGTGAAAAGGAAAAGAGACAGTGAGAAAAACAGTGAAGGAAAGAGTGGTGGTGAGGAAGAGAGAGAGAGAAAGCAAGGGAGAGGGAGTGATGAGGAAAAGAAAGTGATAAAAAGAGTGATGATGAGGAAAGAGAGTGAGAGAAGAGAGGGAGTAGTGGGGTGAGGAAATGAAACAGTGAGAAAGGCAGCAAGGGAGAGAGAGAGTGGTGCGGAAAAGAAAAAAACTAAAAAAAGAAAGAGAGAGAGAGAGGATGTTGCTGAGGACGAGAGAGAGAGAGAGAGAAAAAAAGAGGAAAGCAGAGAGTGGACCAGAAAGGAAGAGAGAGTGGTGAGGGAGAGAAATATTAATAAAAAGGAAAAGAGAAAATGGTGATGAGAAAGAGAGAGAGTGAGAAAAAGGGGAAGAGGGGGAGTGTTGGTGAGGAAGTGAAAGAGTGAGAGAGAGAGAGAGGTGTTGAGGAGGAGAAAGGAAGAGAGAGAGAGAGAGGTACGACTCTGTCTTCCTCACCGGTGAGGAAGACAAAGAGTGAGAAAGACAGGGTGAAAGTGTGTGTGTGTGTGTGTGTGTGTGTGTGTGTGTGTGTGTGTGAGAGAGAGAGAGTAAATAACAATATACATAATAATAAGAACTAGTTTTTACTTGTGTTATTATTGTGAAATTAAAAATATAGTGTACCTTCCATAATAATAATGTATTATTATTATTATTATTATTATTATTATTATTATTATTATTAATAATAATAATAATAATAATAATATTGATATTATTATTATTATTATTATTATTATTATTATTATTATTATTAATAATATTAATATTATTAATATTATTATTGTTAT
>OMKY01093716.1:0-17945 GCA_900302395.1 Bregmaceros cantori | reverse complement strand
CAGACCTAATAACTCCTCAGTAGGATCTTTCTCCACCAGACCTAATAACTCCTCAGGAGGATCTTTCTCCACCAGACCTAATAACTCCTCAGTAGGATCTTTCTCCACCAGACCTAATAACTCCTCAGTAGGATCTTTCTCCACCAGACCTAATAACTCCTCAGTAGGATCTTTCTCCACCAGACCTAATAACTTCTCAGTAGGATCTGTATCCACCAGACCTAATAACTCCTCAGTAGGATCTTTCTCCATCAGACCAAATAACTCCTCAGTAGGATCATTGGTCCACCAGACCTAATAACTCCTCAGTAGGATCCGTATCCACCAGACCTAATAACTCCTCAGTAGGATCTTTCTCCACCAGGCCTAATAACTCCTCAGTATCATCTTTCCCCACCAGACCTAATAACTCCTCAGTAGGATCTTTCTCCCTGTTTCCTTGTAGCTTGGAAAGCCAGAACAAATGAATCGTCCATGCATCGCACACAACTAGAACCATTATTACCTGCACTGGGGCGGAGCCGCCAAGCACATTATGTTTTTGGCAGTGTTGGTTTGTCTGTCCCCAGGATAACTGAAAAAGTTGTGCACGGATCTGGATGATATTTTGTAGTTGTAATAATTGATTACATTTTGGTGCATTTCTGTGGCCAATAAGTAACAGAATCATACTTATTCACCCACTTAGCGATAGATCGCTGGGCGCTTACCGCGGTCACGTGATCAGACTTCCGGGTCACAAGGGCCGCTGGGAAATGTAGTCGGCATGTTCGCCGGTGGGAATACGGTCTACGGGTCAATCGCAATCGCGCTACTTGAGCACTTGCATTGATAATAATGGGTTGCCACACATACTGCTACCACTAAAAGTACTATTTTTTGTACCACTACGGCGCAGGTTTGCAATCTCTGTGTGCTTCTAGTTTGGTCTGGATTAAGCAGGCTTGAAAAAAGTGTCAAAAAAAAGTGTCAATATAATGAAGTTATCAAATCAAAGGGCAGTAGGCGTGACAAGTGGCATGTAGGCCATCTCGATTCGAACAAGGCCCACCTTAACGGGGCACTGATTTGGCCTCCCAAATGTGGGTGACAATGTGATTTGTCTGCCTGGTTGGTCCAGACCCACCGGACCGTCTAGTCGTGTGCGATGCGTGGAAAATATGTTTGTTCTGGCTTGACAGGCTAGTTCCATTGTGTCAAAGATTGTCTGTTGTTGTCTGTTTATGTATTTTGTTAAATTTAAAATAATTTCAAAAGTGATCACTAATTTCTGTTGAGATGGAGCCAGTTCTCACTAGTTTGGAGGTGTCTGTCTGTGTTGGAGCCGGCCAGGAAGTCTGGGCTCCAGATGGGGGAGCTGTTGCTGTACACCTCTTCTTCTAGCATAGACAGGAACCTGACAGCAACAAAATAGTGGAGAGATAGTGCATGAGTTTAAAGGGTACCTCATTACATCCATGGAGAGATAGCAGGTTCATCAGTTTGAAGGCTACATCCATGGAGAGATAGCAGGTTCATCAGTTTAAAGGCTACATCCATGGAGAGATAGCAGGTTCATCAGTTTGAAGGCTACATCCATGGAGAGATAGCAAGTTCATCAGTTTAAAGGCTACATCCATGGAGAGATAGCAGGTTCATCAGTTTAAAGGCTACATCCATGGAGAGATAGGTTCATCAGTTTAAAGGGTACCTCGCTACCAAACCTGGTTGAAATTAAACAGAAATCATTCTAGTCGGTACTAAATCCTCGCTCGCTTTCCAAATTTGACAGTTTTTCACTTACAAAATGAAAGGCATTTGGGGACAGAGCTTTTTCTATGGCTACCCCCTCCCTCTGGAACTCTCTTCACCCAATGTTCGCCTTCTGCATCTCTGGACAGTTTCAAGTCCCCACTAAAAACTCATTTATGCTCCGTGGCTTTCCCTAATTAGATAATTACCGCTTGTCTTTTTTTCTTTTGTTTTTGTCTCATGTAAAGCGGCCTTGGGTTCCCTGTAAGGCGCTATATGAATTAAAGTTATTATTATTATTAGTTCCCCCCTCAGGTCAAGAGTCTGGGTGTCATTCTCGACGGCTCACTTTCCTTCAAATCCCACATCAGCAACACCGTCTGCACTACCTAATTCCATTCCATCACTGCAATATCTTTTTTTTGGGGGGGGTGAAGTGTCACGGGAGACATTGCAGAAAAGCCGGAGGCGGTATTTGAACCAGCGGCACCGCACGGTCTGTGGCACGCACTCTCTAACCACTCTGTATATTGTCGTTTGCTATACCTTAGCTGACTGCATAGGCCTAGTAGGTATATTGTAAATGGTAAAATTGACACTACAGTAATTTGTGTTTTGTGCCGTACTTGGGAAAGTGTGTGAGAATGAGGGTCCTCTTCTCAGGAGTCAGTTTATCCTTCTCATGTCGGGCCTGTTCCAGCAGCTGTTTCCTCAGCACGGTGAACACGGCACGTAGCAACGTGCGTCCAAAGATGTCCGTGGTGTCGTAGCGCGGGAGGCTGTCACAGAACTGAGGAACGTTGCAGTAGCAGAGCCACCTGTCAGGGGGAGCCACACGTTAGGGTGCATTCATACAGCGCGTTAACTACGGATACGGAAACCTGTGAAGCGTTTCACATATTCTGTCTGTCGATTTCGTTCATATTTTGACGCAGATCTGGGGACGAACGGATGAATACGGAGCAATACTACCGGGAAAAAGCGGGGCGATATTGAGGGGCTTTTGTACAAAATGTTAACAAAGTATGAAACAACACAAGCATGAGAGGAGAGATTTCCGGAGTTGGTGCGTAATTACCCACACATTTATGATGTGTTGACTGCCGGGCAGAGGGACAAACAAGGAATCCAAAACACTTTTCAATAAATAGAGGAGGCTCAGGAGATTTGTAACAAATAGAGGATGCTCTGGAGGAGGCTCTGGAAGAGGCTCTGGAGATTCGGCAATGCAGTGAAATCAAAATGGGTTGCAATCAAAAGATCAAAAAGCAACCACACAAATATCACTGCAGTCCCCGCTATGCAGATTTTCCGACGCGTTTGATTGGCCGCCGCGGTGAAACGGTAGGGCGTGTAATAAATCCTTTCAAGTGGAATATGCAGAACAGGCCACAGATCATCTGTTCCGAGTTGTGTGCAAATCGGAATAAGATTGTAGGAAGAGAAGAATTATATTGATTTTAGCATAATCCAAAATGGTGGATATGTACTTCTTGTTGGCATGACGTCAGAGGGTGCGTTTCCACTTCAAGCGAAAAATATACACATACAAGATTTTGAAAATTGGGCGTACCTATCAGTAGTTACATGTAGAAATGAAAATACAACTGCTGGTTATCCTAGAGCGTTTGACCTGGCAATTTTCTGGATAGACTGACAGTTGCCAAGATATGACCCGACTTCCTGTTTGGCGACATTTAGGCCAATTTCATTGGCTCTCACAGCTAAATAATTCCTGAACTGAATCCAGTCACAGCGCAGTAGGTGGCACAAGTGGTGTGGAGGCGTGACAACCAAACTCCGCCCACGTCTTGTGCAGCCCATACAAACTACCCCACGTCCGCACTGATTGGTCGATTGATTTCATACCGACGGTGACCCAATGCAAGCGTCTAGTGGCGTGCGATGCGGGGGCGATTCGTGTGATTCCGCGTGAATGTGGTGCCAACTTCAGCTTCCTTATGTGTTCATTCAACACACACACACAGACAACAGCAGTACATATTTTCACTCGGCATGTAAACACAAATGAGCTACTTCAGACTAGTAATGAGCCATTTTTCTTTTTACTTTTTACGCTATTATTTTTTTTCTAAAACATGTTCAAATAAAAAGACTAATTCCCAGCACCCGGGTGCCGGTGTGCAGCGGTCGGCCGTTGATAGCATGCTAGCAGCGAGCGCCCACTCCCCCAACGGCAAGCACAGCAAAATGTGTAAGAAATGCATCCGCAAAACAGTTCTGCAGTAGCTCATTTGTGTCCCCATGATAATTCCAGGAAGTGTTTGGTCCACTTGGTCGAGAGTGTGGCTGGGCGCAGAGCTAAAAGTCAGCACTGTTGTTGACATGCTGGGTGAGAGACGCTATGAGCTCGATGTACTGTGCGACTCCCCCAAAACGATCACAAAACTACTACTCCAAAACCTTAGCCCCTTAATCCTAACATAACGCTAACCCTAACCCCTAACATTAACCCTAACCTCCTAACACATAATCATAACCTATCCATAGCCCCTGACTTTAACCCTAGTCTCCTACTCCTAAATGTTACCTAAGTGCCCGAGAATTTTACACCCCCCACTGACAGGTCACCTGGTGTAGTTGACCTTGTAGGAGACCTGGTCCTGAGAAGGGACTCTGTGTCTGCGCTGGGACGGGGTCTCCAGCTGCCAGTAGTTGACCTGACTGAGGAACATGGCTGCCAGCTCTATGATGGTCTGACGCTCCTTGGCCGGGAGATGGCTGAACTTGTACTGCACAAAGTTGTTGACCCCCTGCAACACACGGTCAACACCAGAGATGGTTCATAGCGGACACCACGGCTTGAAAAAGCAAATTTCGAGGGTCAGTCTGGAAATGCTATATAGTATATACCAATTTTCAAAAAGATTGGTTTAAATTTGAGGGAGGGAGGGAGCTACATTTTAAGTGATTTGCACAAAATCCCAAATTGCGGAAGATAGCAACTTTTTTAAAATGCAACTTTGGCCTTTGGCGGCGCTATACAGTTCAACACTAGGACTGGTTAATAGCGGACATTAGGGCTGCAACCAGGGCTTGAAAACGAAATTTCAAACATTATGTTCTGAACGGTTCACTCAAGCCTTTGTTTAACGTTTTCGTTCGTGGAACCGTTCCACCACCAAAATATCGGCCCAGAACCGGTTCGGAGCGCTAAAATATTGTTTTGACCCTTTTACAACTTAGCTTCATTGTTTTCCATTTTAAAAATGTTGAATGCAATGTCAAGTTTAGACATAGTTGATACATCATATATCTGGTGGACTTTAATAGGACCTCCTGGAGGCAGCAAAGTGGATGCACAGCTGGAAAAAGGATATGCTGAAATATACAGTGATAATAAAAAGTATTTGATCCTTTGCAGTTTTTCTTGGTCTGCCCACTAATAAAGACATGATCATTCCATACTTACAATTGGAGCTCTTTAGTCATACTCATGTTGGCAAATTTGGATTAATCAATTAATCGGTTAATTCTTGCAATTCAAATTGATTATTTGCGTGATTTTTTAATTACAAGATTGCAATATTAATAATGTAATCTTGCTAGCTTCACTCATTGTATATTAAAATTGCTAAATTCTAACATTGTGTTTTCACCAGGTCTTTGAACTGATATTTTTTCCCAAACGGTTCATTCCGAACAGAAACAGAATTATAACATTTCCGGTTATGAGTTCCACCAATAAATTGACGTTCCTGAAGCAGCTGAAATATATTGTTCCCGGAACGGTTAATTTTGTTCCTGTCAGCTGATACATTGTGTTTCAATTCAAGTTGGCGCTTGCCGCGGGCGTGGCTGGGAAGGGAAGGCGTATGGCGGCAGAGACTGGCGGCGCAGTAGACACCGCACAGACACACCGTGTTTCAACAAAATAAAACCGGTATTAACCGGTTGCCATTATTTTTAAATAGGTGTTCCTGTTCAAGAACATAAAAAATAATAACATTTCTAGTTTCATTTCTGTTCCCTGAAAAAAAAATAAAAAGTTCCCGGTTTTCGTTTTCGTTCCTTGAACCGGTTCAAAGCCCTGTTTTTTACCCAAGATTGCGTGTTGTCTTTATTGTAATAGGGCCATGACACCGGGAATGGAGACTGGTATTGGGAACTACAAATATTAAACATGTTTGAGCGGAAGATCGGCCAAACAAGAAAACGATGAATCACTGCCGAATAATCGATTACTATATTAGTTGGCGATTATATCAATAATCCATTCTCATCAATAAATCGGTTGCAACCCTAGAGAAAACATTTAATTACATTCCTGAAACACGGAGCGCCTGGGAAGTACTGGTTTTGAGTTGGCCCCCGCAAAGTTCTGCAAAGAGATGTTTCTTGCGCTTCTTTTTAAAAACATCAACAGTCTCCACGGCCCTGAGGGCCTCTGGTAGACTATTCCACAGTCAAGGGCCATAGAAGCTGAATATGGCCTCTCCATGCAATTTGGAATTAATTTGTGGAACTACTAAGAGCCCTGTGGCGGTGGACCTCAGGCTCCACGACGGCCGATATGATACAAGCAGATCAGCTAAATATTAGCCTGGCGAGCCAGAGCCAGCGCATCGTCCACGCATCGCACATTGCTAGGCGCTTGCATTGGTTCTGGGAAAATCCATTCGGTTATTATGCCTCCACGCCGCTGTGACTGGATAACGGGATTTGATTGACACTTTTTTTCTTACGTTTTCCAACCCTGGTTTTACCAGACCCAATGCAGGCGTCTAGCGATGTGCGATGCGTGGACGATGAGTTGGTTCTGGCTCGCCAGTCTAGCTAAATATGGAGGGGTGAGTTTGTTGTGCTCCCCCTGGTGGTGAAATGAAGTCACCTCCACTAATCTCACCATGTGTTTACCTGCTGGATGTTGGGCCTCTCAAAGGGAGGGTTGTCCTGGGCCTCCAGAGCTGGTTTGCCCATTTGGAGGATCGACTTCCTTAGAAGCTGCTCGGTGGACAGATGCATTGAAGAAGAGGAGAAAATAGATTTTTTTTAATACAGCATTAAGGTTTTTATATACCTCCACAGTCTTCTCCATGAGTTGGCATTGTGTTGCCATGGCGACGCCCAGTGTGCAAAATACCCATTCATATTTGGGGGGCGGGGTTCCCGGAAGTTGCACAACATCGATCTAAATCACACCATAAAAAATTCTGGATGCACGTTGTTTTGTAACAAGGAGATGCAGAGTTGTGTCTTAAAATTAAAATTCAGAAACGAATTGACAATTTAAAAAAAGTTAATAAAAATAATAAAAGACGATGACGGACACCAAACTGGTGCACTTAAAGAACAATCTGAATCAAACTATGCCATGCGTATCAGAATCTGGCACGCAATCAGTATCAGTGCACTTGCGAGTGAGAGCCTCAGCTTGCAGTATGACCGACCGTGATGCAACTCTGTGTCCACAGAAGAGATTCTGAGTGGAAACTATTATCAAGGGACTCTACAATATCACTGGGTTCCCTCATTTTGAGAACCCCTTCAACTTTAGCTTTTGAGGCTTTCAGGGGGTCTCGTGGGTTAATCGAGGGAGGGAGGACCTCCCTGGCCCCTCTGTATTTTGCACCCTGAAGTGAAGTCAGAAAATGTCAGATTATGCTGTCTAATATCTGTGTGTTTTTTATGAGCAAGGGCAGGAGTTATATGAATGTATTCTTCTTCCTGCCCTGTTCGCTATGGAGCTTTATGGAAAGCCGTGATGATGATTTGTACAATGATTTCCCATGCGAATAAATCATTCATTCATTAATTCAAATAACATTAGAGATCCGCCGCTGATCCGTTACCTGGCCGTTGACGCTCAGCGCCAGATGCTTCCTCTCTCGCGGCATCCTCGTCTCTTCTCCTTGCAGGTGGTGATGGATAGTTCTAGAAAAGACGAAGGTTATATTTTAGCTTTGGGAAAAAAATAAACTTCATAAAAATAAAAAAAAAATAAAAAACACCATGAGACTCGCAAACTCCTCGTCCAACACAAATTATAGAAGGCACCGCGACGCGCGCGTCAGACGCGGTTACTGCATTTCAGCACCGCGGAGAGAGCCACGCAACACGCTGCTTAGGATCCACACGTGAGGGAAGGATTGAGCGAGGAGGATGGAAAGAGAGGGGGGAGAGAGGGGGTGAGAGAGGAAGAAAGATGACATCAACTCGATCCATTCAATGCGTGCACCAAAGAGATGGTGCCGTGCTCGGCGCGATGCAACGGCGCCACTTGGAAAAACGCACGATACGTTTCGTCTCGATGCGCGCCGACGCCAGATCGGACTCACCTCGCGGTGTGTGGTGGAACATAGACCGGGGTGTCGGCGGGTGAGGTGCCGGTGCGTGGGGTGTCGGCGGGTGGCGTGCCGGTGGGCGTGTGTGATAGTGTGAACTGGTGGATTGCACAGAGGTGTGGAAGAGAGCAAGCCCCACTCCCACCCACCCACGAACCCAGCAGCCAATCACACGCTGCGTTGCATAGCGCAACTTGTAGAGTCTATATTAATGTTTTAATGGTAACTTATGTCAGTCAATAATGCTTAAAACATTGTAATTGAAAGATCCGGATAAAGAGAGAGCGGGCGAGAGAGACACAGAGAGAGAGCGGGCGAGAGAAACAGAGTGAGAGAGCACCAGAGAGAGAGAAATATGACGTCAACATATGTGCCAATGTTCCCAACAGGTGTCGCTAAAGGTCAAGTTAATGTAACGAGTAGTGAACTGCTGACATCTCAGTAAAAAGTTTTTTTTTTTCACCTCAAATTTACTTGAGTAAAAGTAGAAAGTAACTTTGAAAAATGTACTCCAAAAGTAAAAAAGTACACACAAAAATTGTAACAGAGTAAATGTAATGCGTTACTGACCATCTCTGCATATAAGTCAACGTACGCGATACCACCAAAATGTCTGCCATCGCCAAGCCGTGACATCACGCGCCACAGCCCTATTTGCTGTCAGCCTATTACTGTTGGTTCAAACACTGTGTAGCGACTTTTGAATATGACCGTTACACATGAATATCTATTCTTAGATATGTTTATAAGTACATTTACTTATAAGCAGGGCTTTGAACTGGTTCAAAGAACGAAAACAAAAAATAGAACTTTTTGAATTTTCCAGGGAACGGAAGCAAAACCGGAAACATTTTTTTATGTTCTGGAACAGGAACACTTATTTTAAAATAATGGTGACCGATTAAAACTCTTTGGGATAACTTCAAAATTAAAACCAGAGTATTTATAAAATCTACGATGCAGCAGGGAAGAGTCACAGGACTTTCTGCAGTGTGTTGTTGTGGGTTCGCCCCACACGCAGCGTGTCTCTGTAGCGAGTAGTGGTGGGTCCCAACATATATTATATAGCATTAAACAGCTAATAGGGATGAAATAAACCGTTCCGGGAGCAATATTTTTTGTTTTAACCGTTGAAGAAAGTCAATTTATCAGTGGAACTCCTAACTGGAAACATTATGATTCAGTTTCTGTTCAGAACAAACCGATTGAGAAAAAATATCTGTTCAAAAATGTTTTGGGAGTTGAAAGATTTTTAGCACACATTTCTATTGTACTATTGTATTATCGTCAAATCGGATTTTCTTTTTAACATTGCTAATAATAATTTTACTAATCTGTTTTCAAGTTATATGGGTGAATAAAATGTAATGATAATTGTATTAATCATAAGCCAAAGGGTGAGGTTTCTCTACTTAACTCCAAAAATGGAGAGTTTGAAATATGAAACTCCTAGTTTCGATATTCCGAAGAAATCGGAAACAAATCGAAAAGCGAGATTTCAAAGACACAAATCAGGATTTTATTTTTTGGCAAAATCGTACAGCCCTACTTGTAACAGTAATTGATTAAACAACCTTTCCAGTCCTCCAATGTGAGGAGTTCAGATGCAAAACCCAACTCCATTTGACCACTTTTTGAGAAAAAAAATATATATATTTTTTTTATCAGGCCTTAAGCATCGTAGATGTTTTAGACACTTCACAAAAACATTCAATTCAGACACGATTCACACAATATAATTAACTGATATGTAGTGGATCATATATTTTCATGTACCGTCCAACGGCTGTGGTTGGGTTGTGCCGCGTTTGATATGCGATTTGTCGCCATCTATTGTTCATTTTAGGGATTTAAATATTTTACCAGAAACAATTCATAATAGCCCACAAATTCAACCCACTCGATGTATTGAATTCAGGGCCGTTTCTGTACTTAAAATTAGTTTTGTGAAAAATGGTGTAATGTCATACATTCGTCAAACTTGCAGTTCTGTTAGAATCCATTGACATTGTGCGAGTAGTCGAGTACACATTTAACATTTACCTTTTCAGAAATGTAATGTTTATTTTGGTTGTGAGGAATAGCACCTAGAGCGATGCCATTTTGAGAGTTTTTCTTTAAATATTACTTTTAATAATTTAAATAGTTTTCTACTTAAACTATTTAAATTATGACTTCATGTAAAAAATGATGTCATGTAAAAAACAAGAATAACTAATATCATGGAAATTCAAAAAAGTTGTTTGAATTATTTAGAGGTAGGTTAACTGAGATATGGCAAGATTCAGGATTTCATATTTTTCCCAAGGAAACTGTCTAGACTGTGTGGACTTGCATACCTAACATACAAAAAATGTATGTATAAAGAAAAAAAAGACTCTGAAGCCAGAACCAATGAATCGTCCACGCATGGCTCGTGATGGGAAGGTGCGGTGGGTCGGGCTCAAGCAGCCCAACAAGTCAGATTGTCATCCACGCTTGGGTGATCCAGTCAGCTCCCTGTTAAGGCGGGCCCTGGACTGGAGGCCCACATATCTTCTGGACTGGAGACGTGGGCCTCCATGCCACTTGTCACACCTACTGCACTATGATTGGATAACTTCATTTGATTGACACACCTTTTTTCTAACTTGCTTAACCAAGACCAAACTAGAAGCACCCACCCCCTAGACCTAACCCCTAAATCTAACCCCTAAACCTAGCCTAAGGTGCCTATTCCAGCACAGATGCCTCCCATTCAGTAACCTCCGGCCTATTTGTACAACTTGACACGACGTGAAACCACATTTTCATAGCTTTTACTTAAAGTAGCATACTTTAATTCAACATTCAATTCTATACAACAATGGTGCTTTCTTGTTTGTAACAAGCACCATCTGAAACAACAACACACAAATAGTGGTAAACAGCCGCTTAAACTTTAACACATTTATAGTCAAAAAGGAAGGCCATCAGGTCTGCAACTGAAGCCGCAGAAAGGGCCACAAGATGGCTTTGGATTAAGAGGGCTGATCCGTGGACGAATGCTGCTGGGACACAGGCCGGGGTCTGATCAACTTCGGTCGGGTCGCCTGGGCGAGGGTGTCTGATGTTGAAAGACCCGAAACACCCAGTGACCCCAGGTTACATCACTGATGATGTGTCCCAGCGCATCAGCAAGATGTATCTTTCACCACATAGTGCATCTGGTGAGGTAAAGAAAAGAATCTCAGCCTCAACAACACATTTCCAGTGCTTCTGTTAAGATAAAAAAAACAGCATCTAGGAAAGATAAAACATCTTCGACCCAAAATATATATATATATATTTTTCAATGTTACGGCCCGTTTCGGAATGTCTCACAGACCGGTACCGGGTCGCGACCCGATGGTTGGAGACCCCTGCACTAAATGTATAATGTGTGGGAAGCAAAGAGATTGAGAGGTATTTTTAAAGAGTGTAATTCATATCTGCCCGAGATTAAAAGCATTTTCAGCAGAAACTGTTTTCTGTCCGTACCACGCAGCTGAATGGATGAGGTAGGAAATGCTGCTTGGGAGGGGGACGACCTCCAAGATGGAAGATTTTAAAATGCTCTGCTGGGGACTGACAAAGACTTTACGCACAAGTTTTACTCCTCGTCATAACTTGAAAAAATACATTTACTTGTTAGGCTTGTTACTTTTTTTTCTTTTCTTTTTATTTCTGCAACAACATGGTAGGACTAAATGTATAGTGTGAATGAGTCAGAAGGGGATCTCTACTAGCTAGGAAGTTAGGAATATTTTCATCACTTTTAGTTAATTATCATTATATTTCTTCATCCATGTCAAATTTCGGGCCCACTTTATTTTTTTTATGGGTCACCCCCATTTTCTAATTCCTGCCTACGCCCCCGGTGCAGAGCTGGGATAGCCATACCAGAAGTAACGTCCAAGCGTCGCTGAAACGTGCGTTTGGGTCTGCAGTCCATAGAAATAAAATCTGTCACATCTGGTTTATTTAATGCCCTCCACCCCCTTCCCCCCACTACCACCAATCAAAATATCAATACGCGGGCAAATCGTTGCGGGCCTCTTGACGATACGTGTATCGATAAGAAGGCGCAAGTATCGATACTCCACATGCAACAAATGAAACTGCCTGACAGTTAGAACTAGGCGGCAGCGCTTCCGACAGTAGAAGTAGTGTCTACAGCGTTACCGAGAAGGAGTTACAGGTTAAAATGTTGTCTTATTAGCCTAAAATATTGTTGTACCGCGATACGGATCGTGAGGTGGTTGGCAATGCCTACACCATGTGCCATACCCCTTTTCGATCCATCGATTCCAGACCCAAAAGCACTTTTTTTTTAGTTATTTTTTTCCAGCGTCAGCGCCGTTTTTTCCATCTTTATTGGATAGCATTAGTCGGAAACTGGGTTGAAGAGACCGGGGGTAGACATTGCAGACAAGTCGACGAACACTGCGGTAGACACAGCGGCACTAACATGAATGGGGTCGCATTAGGTGCGGTGTCCATAAACACTCGGCCAACGCGGACCCCCCAAAAGCACATTTAAGTGAACTGCGGACGATCCGTTTGGTCTGGTTTGCTAGACTAGCGCAGAGCATGTCAAAAGATATAAAACAGACACAACAAATGAACAGATGACGAAGGATGTGTGGGGGGCGGGGGGGTCATTTTAAAACGCTGTGCTGGCTGAGGCGCGACAGCGGAGATGGACGAAGCTGAAAGCATCGCAGTAGGAAGAGAAGCAGTCAGCCGTCGCGACTCGTTAAAAGACTGTGCATAACGTACAGTGCAAATACGCACGTTCTTTATAAAGGAGCCATCAGTCGTCAAGCCAACGTTTCTCCCATCAGTTAACCACTCGTGGGAATAAAATAGTCCACCATTTCCAGAGATGGCAAAAGTACACACATTTCTTACTTGAGTAAGAGTAAAATACATTTGTGGAAAAACAACTTGAGTACAATTACAAAGTACTGATTCAAATGTCTACTCGAGTATAATAAAAAGTACAGTCTCAGAAACACTCAAAAAGTATTTTTGAAAGTAAAAAGTACAGAACCTAAAATGTACTCAAAAGTATTTTTGAAAGTTTAAAGTAAAAAATGAAATTGTATATACATTGCAATGTATCAATGCCAGTCTAACAATGTTTGAATGTTTGAATAAATTGATAAAAAACTAGCCTAACTTATTTCACTAACTCAATGTTCATAAATCCCACTGCAGAACATTGAAATTAACTTCTGTTGGCATTACCGCCCCCTACTGGCTCATTCAAACTATTACATGTCCCTACCACCTACCATCGGTGCGCGAAAAAAAAGTAACATGCCCTTTTTGGAAAAAGTAAGGAGTAGAAGTACGGATGTTTCTGTTAAAAATATACTGAGTACAAGGAAAAAGTTATCAGAGAAAAAAGTAGTTCTAAAAGTACAGATACATGAAAAAAAATATTGAAGTAGTGTACTTAAAAGTATTTGTACTTCACTACACATTACCTGCACCGGGGCTGCACCGCGAAAGCAGGTTAGGTTTTCGGTCGCGTTGGTTTGTCGCCAGGATAACTGAAAAAGTTGTGCATGGATCTGGATGAAAGTTTGTTGGAAAAGACCAATGTAAGAATTGATTACATTTTGGTGCATTTCTGTAGCCTATAAGTAAAATAATCATACTTAATCACTAGCTTTCCGATAGATCGCTGGGCGCTTACTGCAGTCAGTAACCAGACTTCCGGGTCGCAGTGGCCGCTGGGAAATGTAGTTGGCTTGTGCCGAGCATGTTCGCCAGTGCCGTCAATCGCAATCACACTACTCTACGGGCACTTGCATTGATAATGAGTTGCCACACATACTGCTAAAGTCCTATTTTTTGGACACTACAGTGCCGGTTTGCAATCTCTTAGTGCTTATTCACAGGCAAGAATGATCAACACAAGGGTGGAAATTGAAACATTTATTGAAGGAATGAAAGCATGGCAAGGCAAGAAGTTAGGGACCAAGATGGAGTTAGCTTAGCTAGACGAGATTGACTCAATAATGAGACTAAGGTGGTCGTCAGTCAGGTAGGTTAGTAGAGTCAGAAGATTTTTTTGGACACTACAGTGCCGGTTTGCAATCTCTTAGTGCTTATAGTTTTCTATGGGTTTTGAAAAAACACATGTTGAATAATAACCCTGGCACTGGGACGTGCCGAATTTGAAAATTGAGTTCAAATAATTGCTGATTGAACTAAAATTAAACGGGACAGGCTTATAGAGCTGGCAGTGACTTCTTTGTTCATACTTGGTTGGCAATCTGACTAATACTTCCTCAGGTCTACCCTGACTGACATTTGATCAGTAAAAACGCTCAGTAAAAAAACAAGCCAGTTCCATTTACGTCGGGCTGTGACATTTTACAAGACAATCAAAGAGCAGCTCCCTTAGTCCTGGCAGCGTGTGCTCTCAGATTAAATGTCATTTCAGAAAGAGGAGTAAAAAGAAAAAGGTGGTTCCATTGTGCCAATTTCAGTCTGATTTACTCTTTGCAACAAAAACAAGGTAGAAATACTTGAGTACATTTTTAAGCAACTACTCATTTTAGAAGTGTTAATTTCTCTGATTTTTTTACGTGTACTCAGTACATTTCCAACACAAATATCAGGACGTTTTACTCCCTATGTTTTGAAAACATACTTATTACTTTTTACAGACTATACTCTAGTCTGTTCTATACTGCACAACGACACTGATCTACAAGAACTATTAACATTAGGTAATGCAGCCTGAACTAAATACCACTGTATACATGTGACATAGTGGACAATAGTGTAATGAATGCAGCCCAGTGCATTCTGGGCCGGCCCTGTCGTTGACCTGCCATGCGCCGACACGCCCCATAAATTAAGTCTGAATGAAGCTTGGCAATGAGCTGAGCTCAGCTTGTTGTCGACATGTTCAGATCTATTCCCCAGCTCCCCCACGAGGGGGCAGCCTCGTATTACACTGGTGTCAGAAGTGCTTGACGAGCCCCACGCGGTGGGGGCCGCTTGGTCATCGCGAGTAGCCGGACTCGTGGAGTGGAGCCGGCTGCCGAGGACAGGCAGCCATGTCGGGAGGGGGCAGTGTAATGAATGCAGCGCAGTGCTTTCTGGGCTGGCACCGTTTTACTTTTACTCAAGTAAGAAATCTGGTTGCTAAAGAGCAGATATGTGACAAGTAGGCAAATATTATGAGCATCAAAATGGGTGTGGCAATACTCAATACAAAAGGTTTTTGTATTGTATTGCAGTTTTTGAAAAGAGCTACAGGAAATATTTTGCTTTAAATTGCACAGTAGAACTCTAAAAACAATTGGAAGCTTTAGAAGGGAAGTAACAAAGTATATTACTTATTCGTTTACTGTACTTGGGTAGATTTTCCAAGTACTTTGCATCTTTAGAACTATATATTTCTCTGACGGCTGTGGTACTCACAACACAGTACAGTGTACAGCGAGAGATAATACTTTTTACTTTACAAAAATACTTTTGAGTACACTTCTGAGCAGGTACTTTTTATTTTCATTTGATTAGATATTTGGGTTAGGGATGTCAAAATCTGGTCAATGCGGACATCGCGGTGGTGGAGAGGTTAAAGACGCCGGCCCAGGGCACACATCACGATGTCTGCGGTGTCGCGAGTTCTCCTGCCATCATCGGCAGATCTTACCGCGGTGTCTACCCTGATCTCTTCGGCCACGTTTCCGATTAATCCTGTCTTGTAAGTTTAGCCAAGAAACACAATCCTCACATGACCACACCAACGACTAATGTTTTGAATTACAATCTTTCAACCCATTTTTTTCTCCGTCACGTCGCGGCCACTTCAAAAACCGCTTAGAGGCGACATGGAAAGAAATCATAATTTTATGAACCTCACAAGACCAGCCAAGAGGCCAGAGGAGAAACCGACAAAGAAATTAAAAGCAATAAAGTGTTCAGCACTGGTCTATAAAGAGCAACAGTGCATTGTATTAATACAGCATAAAAAGGTGCTTACAAGAAATAAATAAAAACCTGAGAAACCCGAAGAAAAAAAAAATAGATTGCTATCCATACAGGAAATCCTGGCCCATAATAATGGCACTTGCATTGATATTGGGTTGCCATCATAGATCGCAAGTAACGAAGTACAAATACTTAAGTACTGTACTTAAGTCGTATTTTCATGCATCTGTACTTTTAGAAGAACATTTTTCTCTGATTACTTTTTACTTGCTTACTGGATTTTTAACAAAATTATCTGTACTTCTACTCCGTACTTTTCCCAAAACGGGCTCGTTACTTTTTTTGCGCACCGATGATAGGTGGTAGCGAATATGTATTGTGCGAATTAGCCAGTAGAGGGCTGTAATGTAAGTAAGTAAGGCTAGGTTTTTAACAATTTATTCAAACATTCAAACATTTTAAAACTAGCATTGAAAAAGTGCATTTTATATACAATTAACTTTTTATTTTTTTATTTTGTACAAAAATGTTCAGAGCCTGTACTTTTTACTTTCAAAAATACTTTTTGAGTATGTTTCCGAGCCTGTACTTTTAACTCTACTCGAGTATATATTTGGATCAGTACTTCGTAGTCGCACTCCAGTTGTTTTTTCACAAATGTTTTTTACTCTGACTTAAGAAATGTGGGTACTTTTGCCATCTCTGGTTGGCACACATAGTGCTTGCACTAAAAGTAATATTTTGTACCACTACAGTGCAGGTTTGCAATCTGAGTTCTTCTAGTTTAATAGTACCGCTAAACTTTTATTGCATAAAAAAGAATTGATGCAGAGGCAGTACCCCTACCAGTTTCCTGAGTGGAAACTTAAAAGGAGAGTCTGAAGTTTCCTTTGCGATGCGTTTTGTTGACAAGGACGCAGAACTTAATTTTCTATGGGTCTTGAAAAAGACCTTGCACTGGGACGTGGTGAATTTTAAAAGGACTGGCACTGAATGAAAAAAAAAAAACACCACCAGACCATAGCAGTACAAGATCCATGAAAGAGAGGAAAAACAATCTCAAGGTCAACACAAATACAAAAACATTCTCTGATAGGAAGATAGGAAGGGCAAATTCTAAGCTCTTGATGCGAGCAGGGGCGAGGCCAGGGAGAAAAGCACAACACTAAATGATAAACCCAGTATTTCCATGTCCCATTTGGCTTGTAACACGTCCTAAGCTAATTTGTATTTTTAAAGTCTCCCGATGGTCGTGGAGGGAACTGGCCATTTGTGGATAATAGGAGTGACAGTTTTGAAGTGTGGAAAATGCTGCACACCAAAGAGTTTTTCTTCACGAGTTAATGGAGGGCTTTCAACGTCATTAAGACCCGTGCATGCAGGGTACGTATAATATAACTCATAACGTCATTAAGACCCGTGCATGCACGGTACGTATAATATAACTCATAACGTCATTAAGACCAGTACATGCAGGGTACGTATAATATAACTCATAACATCATTAAGACCAGTGCATGCAGGGTACATATAATATATCTCATAACGTCATTAAGACCCGTGCATGCACGGTACGTATAATATAACTCATAACGTCATTAAGACCCGTGCATGCAGGGTACGTATAATATAACTCATAACGTCATTAAGACCCGTGCATGCAGGGTACGTATAATATAACTCATAACGTCATTAAGACCCGTGCATGCAGGGTACGTATAATATAACTCATAACGTCATTAAGACCCGTGCATGCACGGTACGTATAATATAACTCATAACGTCATTAAGACCCGTGCATGCACGGTACGTATAATATAACTCATAACGTCATTAAGACCCGTGCATGCACGGTACGTATAATATAACTCATAACGTCATTAAGACCAGTACATGCAGGGTACGTATAATATAACTCATAACGTCATTAAGACCCGTGCATGCACGGTA
>OMKY01093639.1:0-16128 GCA_900302395.1 Bregmaceros cantori | reverse complement strand
GACAAATAGCAAAAAGCCAATAGATGGAAAAAGTATATAAACCCTATTTATATTATATTATTAATGTGCACACTGTATAGTGTCTGTAATATACATATGTACAGAATTTCTATCATCCCTACTTTATTAGTAGTACGTCTTAATATCAGATAATACCCCAGTCTTCAACCTCTGCATCTCTGTCTCTCTCTCTCAGGCTGTTTCTCCACCCTCTCTTCCACTCTGCCTCTCTCTGAGCCTGTCCCCCCTCTCTCTCTTCGACTCTTGCCTCTCTTTCTCTCTCTTTCCGTCTGCCTCCTCCCTCTCTCTCTTTTTGACACTCACTCTTTCTCAACCTCTCGTTACCAAAGTCTATCCCTCAAACTTGGTCTGTTACTGTGTGCGTCTCGGTCTCGTCTCTCCCTCTCTTGCTACTCTCCTGCTCAAAAGGCTTTTTGGCACAGCCGACATATGTGCATTGCCAGAATAAATGTGAAACAAAAGCAATATACGTGAACTACAATAAATAACATCCATTGTATGTCACAGAAGTATATCTGTCCGTCCACGGTAGCGTACAGTTAATATATGCTTGTATAAAAGGATCCAATACTTTGTACAACTTGTTCAGATGGTTTAATCGATTTAGAGGCACCATAGTGATACTTGATTCCTGTGGAAAGGTGTCTTACTTATCTACAATTGCTAGCTCTGGAAAATCTGTGCCAACTACATGAATAAAAATTACATATTCAACTTTTGGACTACAAACACAATGCGTCACACAGTATACTTCTTATTATGCGTCTTCTGAAAATGTGGCCCAATCTGTTGGGTCCCCTAGTCAGGTCCCACTGAATTGAACAAGCATCGCTTGTTGCACCGTCACCTTCAACAGAGCAGATCCGTATTAAACAGTGCCAACATGGAGCCCTTGCAGCATGTTTCCACCCATTTGGATGACTGCCATTAAAGTCAACGGAACTGTGAATCATTCGGCCAAATGTAACACACTATGTGACGCTGCAAAGACAGTGCCTGAACCGGGACCCCTAGCGGTCTGACACCTACTCCTGAATACAGTGGGAGTAAAAAGTATTTGATCCCTTGCTGATTTTCTTGGTTTGCCATCTAATAACGACCTCTATAAATCATTACGTTTGGTGGGCTGTCACTGGGCAACTCGGACCTTCAGCTCCTTCCATAGATTTTCGATTGGATTTTGGTCTAGAGAATGGCTTGGCGATTCAAATGCCCTTAATGTGATTCTGCTTGAATCACTCCTTTGTTGCCTTTGCTGTATGCTTTGGGTTATTGTCGTTCGGAAGACACAACCATGGCCCATTTTCAACTTCCTACAAAGGGAGAGGAGGTTGTCCCTTAGTACTGCACGATACATGTCTCCATCCATCTTCCCGCTGATGTGGTGAAGTAGCCCTGTGCCCTTGGCAGAGAAACACCCCCAAAACATAATGATATCACCTCCGTGCTTGACGGTGGGCGCAGAGTTTTTGGGGTCATAGGCAATATTTTTCTTCCTCCACGCATGATGGGTTGCGTTTAGGCCAATTTGTTCAATTTTGGTCTCATCTGACTACACAAGCTTCCCCCAATTACTTTGTGCATCTTTGAGATGATTATTGGCATACTTTAGGTGGGCCTCCACATGTGCCTTCTTAAGCAGGGGTAGCTCTCGTCCACTATAGAATTTTAATCCATTGCAGCGCCAAATGCTACCAATTGTTTACCTGGCAATTTGTGGTCCCAGCTGCCTTGAGGTCATTCACTAACTTCCACTGAGTGGTTGCAGGACAATATCTCACACTTCTGATGATCATTGCCACCCCATGAGGTGAGATCTTCCATGGAGCACCAGGCCGAGGTCTTTTTATGGTCATGTTATAATTTTTACATTTTCTCAAAATTGCGCTAATGGTTGTTACTTTAACACCCAGCATCTTGCTAATCGCCACCTAACTTTGTCCATACATTTGTTATATGCCAGCTGGGACCTATGTCACATATACCAAGATCCACCAAGATCTCTTTGGAGTGCTCCCTCCACCAAAGGCCTCCCTTGGTGCACAGAATGAAACGAGTTCTGGCCTTCTCTTCAATTCTAGTTCATTGTATTATCATCATTCATTGTATTCTCCTGAGATGGAAAGACCCATATGCTCCTTCCCTGAAAATTTGGTAGGAGGATCTCTTCGATTTTATTAACCTGGAGAAGGTACCAACTGGAAAAACATTTTTGGATGCTTTAAATGCAGATACAATCTGCATAGTGGCCCTGATAACGCCTCTCAATAACATCCTCTTGTTGTGTGTTTTTATTTCCATTTTTCCATCCACCGTTGTGTTGTGCATTTATATCTATAGTTGATGGGGTCCTGTGGTCCACCAATAAAAATCATTCTACCTAAAATTGTTCAACATAGACTGACACCAGACGCCCTCTTCATCCCTCTGTGTAGAAGAAATGGTGGTGGATAGTTCCGGTTAAATTTCTACTCGAAGATGACTTCCGGTACCAGTCACTTCGCTGTTTTTTAACTTATCTGTTCAGTGGGAGCACACACCTACTGCATTATTTTATTTTTTATATTACATAGTTATATTTAGATGTAATTTGTACAGCATATATTTGATGGACCTTCGAACATCACTGTAAATATGGTGTGAAAATGCTTGGCTCTCAAACGGTCAATGTTGTCACTCCAGAATTTGTGGCGAATAACAATATCTTGTCGTGAAATTGAGGGAGTGATCCCGTCCACACGCATACGAGGAGAGAGAGGGGGGAGTGTGTAAAAATAGCTAGATTTCCACTCCAGTTAAAAAAAAACAATATACTGAGAAACGTACATCACTCTCTCCCTCTTTAGTTTCTACTACCCCCCACCCCCTCTCGCTACCGCTCTCTCTCTCTCTCTCCCTCTCTCTCCCTCTCTGTAAATACCCTTCGGTCTGAGAAAGAACGGAGGAAGAAGCGGAGTGTAGGAAGAGCGGAGAAAGAGGGGGAGGATGGATTCCTGCCTTATTTGGGCATAGGCTCGCAGTTCCCAGGCTGGCTGCTGACCCCGCAGCATGGCTGCACATGTCGGCCTGGTAAGCCTGCACCGCCTCCCAGTGGCAACGCTCTGTACGGCGAGTTATCGAGAAGAGACTGGTTGTAGACAGGGGTGGGAAATGACTTGTTACCTATAATGTGATGTGGGAATATTTGTGACTTGTTTCGCTCACCCCAACCCTGGTAACTGAGTGAAGGGATACTTCTGAATGACACATTGCGTCCTGCGCGCTGCTAGAAAACAGATAGCCGTGCCCAGGTCGCTGTTTGAGAAGCCGACTCTCAACTTGTACACAGTTGGAACAAGCTTAAAAATATTACGTATATTCGTGCACCGAATTTGACTATATCATCACAACATAACAAAAATACTTGTTTTCTTCGAGAGCTACAGGGAACACAGCAGCTGACTCGCACCGTGTGGCAGTGTGCCTGCCATTCGTTCCGAGCTGCAGGCCATGCAAGCTTGCTGTTTGACAAAGGGTGTTGCGTTGTTCAATGAACAAATTCATTTTTAAAAATGTTGTGACAATATCGCATTTCTAACAATGGTTTGCTTTACGGTTTTGCTACTGTTCAAACTCATAGTGCAGCATGAAACCACACCAAATTTAAAAAATTTAAAACGGTCTGAAATGTGTGTATGTATGAATAAATAAGTAAATAAATAAATGAGGGTGACCAGTGACCCTCTGGCCTTGGCGCTGGTTTGCACTCTCTGAGTGCTTCTAGTTTAATATGTTGATTAGCTGAATGTCTTAACATTAGCAAAACGACAGAGGTGACAGCAGTAGCCAACACCTTTGCCCTATTTAAAAATAAAATTGACAACATAAAAATAACAGTCACCCAAGCTTACCCAACAACTGAAGATTTACACCATAGCACGTGATCCCCTTAAAAGGGGTTAACGACGCCGGTGCGTAATCATCACTGAGGCGTTATCAGGCTGCTGTGTCGCCCCGCCTCCGTGTTAATTAATCCACAGGTCGGCGTCTGGCGGAGGAGTTTGGAAGAAATGAACATGCTCTCACCCACTGGTCCACGCAAAGACAAAAACGACAACGTGAGTTCTGCCCAATGTGCGTTTTGCTGATTAAACGCTGACGCGGGAAAACAGAAGACTGTTTCATTTTCCCTTCAACCCGCTGATTCTGAATTTACCAGTTGGTTTCAATCAAGCATGAACAGATTTGGGTAATGCATGGCTGCATGTAATTAGATTACGAAAAAATGGTGCGTAGTCCAACTGCGTTTAAAAAATGTTATGATTATTTATGTGTTTGGAATATGGGATTACACAGTTGTATAATTCCTCATTTAGTTGTAGCTTGTGTATTTGCGTGCAGCACATCCCATTTTACAAGAGGCCAAACAGGCTTTTGGAATAAATCATTCCATCATACTAATTTCATTTTGTGAATGTAATGGCGTTTTAAACCCGGTTTTCAAGTTAATACAGTTACACTGAAATTTAAAAGTCCACCAAATATATTTTGTATAAACTATATCTAAACTTAACATTGCACACTAAAAGGAACTTTAAGAAAGAACAAAATGTTTGTGTTCCGAACCGGTTCAGGACCGATATTTTGGTGGCGGAACGGTTCCGAGAACAAAAACGTTGAACTTAGGCCTGCCTGAACCGTTCGGAACGTTTGAAAAATAATTTTGTTTTCAAGCGCTGATCCCATGTAACTGATGGTCGTCCCAAATGATGAACACATACAACAATCATAATGATTTATAAAAAAAAAATTAATTTGATTGAACAGGCTCTCATGGGAACCATAACGCCAGCATGTGATCTGGTATAGAATCCAAGATAACTGCGTATCACCACATATCACTAACAAATCTACCTTCAAAATATAGCATTGCAAATAAAAGTCATTATTCACATTTTTAGCATGGTCGCGCAATATGATATAAAAATCTAAGATCAATTTAAAAGATGAGAGACTACTAACTTTTGTTAGAAGGAAGTTGTTTGACTGTATTCCTCTATAGGTGACTTGATTCAACATCTCCCATAGATGATATTAGAAATAAAAGTATTTTCCAGTTTCCCCAGGTGGTATTTCAGGCAGTATGCTCTGTAACTTTGTGAATACATTGAAAAAAAATCCTTATAATTATGCCAAATATGGCAAGGGTTATATTTAAATCGTTTTGATGTGATTTAAAACTAGTTGTCCCAACAAATGTCAAGGTTGGACGGTCACCCCACATGATATTTTGACACTTCAAATAGCAGAAATAATCAACATATTTGAAAAGAATAATAGAGGGTGTGTGTAAAAGGAAAGTATTAGAAACTTTTTATAGTTTTACACATTGTATTGTTTATCATTAGGTAAAAGCTCTTTTGGACAGAAAGTGTGAGTGTGTGGGATGGTGGGTAGCTCTTGCATACTACAACGTAGCTGCCCAGATCCTGAGCCAGTTTCTTGGCGAGAGCCACTGACTGGAACACGTTAACTAGAACATGCTTTTTTTTCTGTGGAGGGAAACCGGAGTGCGCGCAGAACAGAAACCCACACAGAACAGGGAAAACATGTAAACTCCACACCTAAAGGACCTGCACGGACTGGCACTGGAACCCAGGAGCTTCTCATCATCATTGTAGTGAGAGGGGACAGGGACGGAGGAAGTGGGATGCGCCGGGTGCTTCAGCACCCTCTAGTGGACAACACAACTACAACACTTGAATTAAATACACCTATTATGAATGAATACATGTGAGTGTAAATATAAGCTCATTGCCATGTTGATAAATAAACCAGACAGCTATTTCCCAGTTTTTAGTTCAGTCTTGTGATTTTTTTTGGTGTTGCTATTATAAGTGCTATCTGGTAATGCAAGTGTTATGTCACACTTGTTGAATAGATGAGTAATGTTATAATATACTGTGATTTAATAACACATCAATTATTGATCAATTAAAGATATAGTCCATGCAGTAGCGTAACATAGATCAAGCAAGTGAAAATGGTGAGAAAAACGTCTTTTGGTCCTTTGGGCTGATTTGGTGATGTCATACGATTACCTACAGCACCCCCACTTCATATGACTCCTTGCGTCTCCGAGACGGGGCGACCCGAATAGACAGATTATGTGCACTGGCTAGTAGTGAGGTCAACCAGAATGATGCGTTCTACATTCCTCAGGATACGGCCGATGGTGGATCCACATCCGAATGTCAAGTCCGCTCCTGCAATGCGAAAGGTGTCGATGCTGTGTCTGGTAGGTACATGTCAGGATACTGTTGTGGCAGGGTTTATTCAATTCCTACAATGTGGAATGTCAGAATTGTTTTGACTCGGGGACTGCTCAACTCTTTCAGCACCGCAGACTTCGACAAACGTTTGGATGTCATTTGTGGAGAATATTTGGTGGCCCTTGAAATGTCTATGCATATTTTTTGGTGTTAAAGTGGTTGGCGCTGACAGGTGAGCTGTCATTGTGATGTCGTCAGATATGCACAGACATGCTGGCTCTTTCTTCCAGTTTCTCAGTATTCTCGGTCTCCTGACACCCTTTGGATAAATCTGTGAGTTAAGGTTGCGTTCGCATGGGATGCGGGTGAAGGTGAAAAAAAAGTTACGGAGGGGTATCATTGTGCAGTCTGTGTACGCACAGTGACACAAAAGAGTGGGTATGTCTTTCCAAGCGGATTTATTTAACATTTAATTAACAGTATAATCTGCAGATATTGAACCAGTGATTCCTGCATATGCAATTTATCGTAGAACGATCCGCTGAACCTGAAGTGGTTGCTTTGGGAAATGCACTAATTGCTCTTCCTATGCCCTTTGATCATGTGATCAGGTCCGTGCCTGCTCTGTGTTCAAGCAGCCAACGAGCGACTCATTTTTAAACGGCGTTCCCAACTTCATTCCAGCAATGGCGTGGTGGCATCCAGGACCCGCTCAAAGTATAAGTGTACAAAGCTGGACAGAGTAATAAACGTCAAACAGGCAGGTGAGGTTTCAAAATGACCCTTATGGCACATTCTTTTAGATACTACCATCTCAACTTGAAGGTAAAAAGAACCTGGTCCCAGGTACCAACTTATTTGGTATACCACCTGCTTCCTAAAAAGCAGAAATTGTAATCGGTAATCACATTTGAAAAGTAAAGTAAGATATAATTCCATTATTTTAGGATTATTCTAATAAACATGAAAAATGTCTTGCTGTTACATGATTATTTCTTTTGATTCTGTTTTTGTGCAAAATTATGTCCTATAAATGTTGTATGAAAGTGGCTCTGGTCTCCTGTAAAAGGGGCTCTGCTGCCTGCACATTTAAAAGTAAATATGATCCTCAATTTCTTTTAGCGCATGCAATCCCTATTCCTACCAAATCATACTTTTAATCTTGATTACATATTTACTTGTTTGTCTGTGAAGTTATGGGGTTGTTTTTACCAGAGATGCTTATTGGCCTGAGGAACAATCCTTTAACATTTGGAGATGATCTAGGATTTTTTTTTATCATCGCAGCAGAGACTGTTTATGGGGGGTGCCTTTAGTGTAATTGACCATATGACATTGCTCCCTGGGTACTTCTAGTTTAAAATGTAGCTGTACTTGACTAGTTACTTTTTAATGTAATCTGATTAAATGTATTCTATTACTACCCAACTCTGTTCAGTCAGTTGCGAATCTGTATCATCTGTATTTATAGTTGTACATTTTTAATTACTTTTGTGGGGAGCGGAGGAGATGCTATTGCCATGTGTTTTAACTATTTTTGCTCCAACTTGCCCATTTGGTCGATGTTACAAGTTTGTATTGCAAGTTAGTTATCGGCGTCATTTTCCACTTTATTGACAGCGTAGTGTGGAAGTGGGATGAGTGAGCGGGGACAAGCAGGATGTGCAGTACATGACCATGAGGGGAAACAATCTGGCGGTGCTGCATGTGCAATTTGAATTCTGGCCACATCATAAGGATTTATTTAAAAAAAGGAAATAAATAAAAAATTACAGTAGTTTCTTTTAAGGTTACTCTTTGGGTGGGAATTGCTAGTGCAATGTTTCATGTTGACTGGTGTTAAGGGGGGGGGAGGAAGCAGACCTACATGACAGCTGCCTCACTGTGTGAGCTGTGACACTAAGCCACAGGCACGAGAGCCCATAGGGCTGGATGAAGCAGTTTAACCAACTGCAGAACAGAGACAGCCCCCTGGGAATATTTAATGTTTTTCTTCTATACAGACTCCGCAATGTATAGACAACATGGTGTAGAGGAACCTGCTGAGAGAGACACAGAGGTGAGTTTGAACATTTAATATTTTTGTTCTTTGGAAGACGACCAATACTGGGGTGAATGCTGTGGTTTAAAGGAAAACTACCGAAATATGTTCTTCTCTGACGATGGCAGTCAATTATTTCATCTTCACTCCTAATTTAACCTCTTAGTAGTTAGACGAACAAAGTTGAGTTACACAAAATCATTTTATTTTTACGTTATTTTTTTCCACGCAAGTGCCTTTTTCCATTTTATTGACGGGGTTATCTTTGGAAGTGGGATGAGGGCGCTTGGCGGGAAGACATTGCAGAAAGGTCAACAAAGGCAGTGTATGTAAGTCACAGGCACCAAGTGTGTTACTGACTGCACCACAGAGCCAGCACAGATATTGCTTCTATCTTCACTGACGAGAGGTATCATCCACACTAAGATCTGGGAAGAACATTTTGGAGTATGATTTGATGAAAATCAGCAAATCTTAAGTTTGAGTATTGCAGGGGTTGCACGTGGATGGAAGAGGTAGCCAAGTACTTTGAGTCTTTGCAGGGTGAATCTTTAGTCTGAACTCCATTTTTATAAAACCTGCAACACATCAGCTATGACTCTATTGAGTCATTCCCAAAGCACCTCATGCATTGAATGACAAGTCGCCTTACAGAGCACATAGAAATAAAAAGTCCAACACTAATTCAAAGGAATGACCATGTTCAAAAGGCCAAACCTCTATGGTCGCATCATGTGCGACCACATAGGCCAAACAAAACTCTGCCTTGAAAGATTGGTGGAAGGTAAAAGCACGGCCAACTCAAATATTGGCGCGACCTAAACGTAGCCACATTGGACCTGATGGAAGATGTTGTGCACATTCTGCTGCAGGCAGAGATTGCATGACTGTAACATTAGTATTATGAATGATATGCTTATTCCCATATTCCCCACATTTGTAGAAAAGCTTGGTTTCTGCCGGTCCCTCCAACGTTGAAGTAATACCTGTAAATTCCAAGAGGCGTGCTATGTAAGTATGGCTGTAGAGATTCTCTCTGTCTCTGTCTGTCTCTCTCTCTGTAACATGAGGGGACTCAAATGTAATGAGTTAAAAGTACTAAGGTAAAAATGTACTTGAGTAAAAGTAAAATTACACATTTCAGAAACTACTCAGAAAATTACAAATTACTCATAAAAAGTTATTAATTACAGTAATGTGAGTAAATGTAATTTGTTACTTTCCAGCACTGTTCATCACCTGCCCAGAGTAGCCAGAAGAAACACTGTGATGGTAAAATTATGTTATGGGGGTGTTTTTCAGCTGCAGGGGGAGGATGATCGTTTGCAATTAAAGAAAAGATTAATGCAGCCAGTACATACCAGATACAGTACATACTACATAGCCAAGTAGATAGAGATCCTACGAGAAAACCTCTTCCAGAGTGGCCAAGACCTCAGACTGGGCTGAAGGTTTACTTTCTAACAAGACAACGACACTAAGCACACTGCTAAAATTTAAAAAAAGGACTGGCTTCGGAACAACTCTTTAACTATTCTTGCTGGCCTAGTCAAAGCCCTGACCTAAACCCAATCGAGCGTCTCTGGAGAGTCGTGAAAATGGCTGTCCATTAACATTCACCATCCAACCTGGTAGAACTCGAATGGCTCTGCAAGGAAGAATCCATGTGTGAAAAACATGTAACATAATTCCCAAGAAGACTCATGGCTGTACTAGCTCAAGAGGGATTCTACTCAATATTGAGCAAAGGGTCTTAATATGACCTTGTGATATTTCGGTTTTTCCCTTTCAATAAATTTGCAAAAAATAACGTTTTTTTTCTATGTGTACTCAGATAAATTCAACTTTACATTTTAGAAAAGTGTGTGTGTGTGTGTGTGTGTGTGTGTGTGTGTGTGTGTGTGTGTGTGTGTGTGTGTGGACCCTTTTGTAGAAGTCGTTGAGGGGATATTAGTATGTTCATGACATCCCTTTTAGTTGCAAGAAATGTCAAATGATGAATAAAATCAACAATCCCTTTTAGACACAATCACAGAAAATATCTGAACTGTGGCAGGATTTTGTCAAATTATGTGTGGGGCACTTGATATCTCAACATTTTTCTGGATGACCCTGTTGTCATAATTAGGGTTGGTCTTAGCTGTTTTCGTTACCTAAACGTAAATTACACTTAACTATTTCATTATTTTCGTTATTTTTGGTTGTTAATAAATGTTTAAAAATGTGCCATCCAATTTGTGTATTGCAGCATTACTAGAACAAGCCCTATCACACCCAGGCCGGAGCCTCCGATGAAACCTCTAGTGGAAGTGCTCACCCCTCGGACCTCGAAACGCATCGAGGAGCAGTGTCGCACGGTCCATGTTTTTATTCAGATTTTAGTGTACGCAGCCCTGCTTTTGTTCATGTACCTGTTCAATGAATTAATTGCCTATTGATTATGCTAATGGAATATCTTGTTGTTCACAAATAAAGTTAAAATAAAACCGCATCAGATGTCCTGCTTGCGCCGATGTTTTCCTGTGATGCGCATTGTCGCAGTGACCCCTGCTGGCGCAATGTTATAATTGCTGTGTAAATGAGAACTGGTATTTCTCGAATTCGAGATTTTAAGATGTAATTTGGAGAACATAATTGAAAGCACACTGAGCTCCTTGGAGGTGGGCCCTCAACATTTTCTGGGCAAACTGATCTCTGAAAGATAATCCACCAGAGGTTTTGTTTCCTTTCTCTACAATCACCTGCCTACCTCCTTGTACAAATCACTTTCAATCGCCTGTCTCTGGCAAGCTGACTGCCCCGGACTGGAGATGGATTGGGACTTGATATGGCCCATGTGTATCCCTTGCCTCCCACAACCCTGACCACCAGAACTTATCTTACACCCAGAAGGTTGCACCAATTTATTATTATTATTATTATTGTCCTGAATGCACGCTTTGCTCACAAGGAGCTGGAGAGGGGTGGGTTACTACATGGATTTATTATCTTCATTCACTTCATGACCACGCTCGTCAAGGCGATGGGGTGGTACCGTTGTAGTCATTTAGGCCTGAGACAAGGGCACTCTTTGGGACAAGGACGATGGTGGATCTCTTGACGCAGGCAGGGACCTCACACAGCTCCAGTGAGCCGTTAAACAGCCAAGTGAGGATGGGTGCCAGCTCATCTGCACAGTACTTCAGACATGCTGGGGACACTTCGTTGGGTCCACTTGATTTCCAAGGGTTCTGCGTGCGTAGTATCCTCACACACACCTTGAGCTGCGGTGAGGGGAGGTTGTGTCATGTTTGTTGGGTGTCAAGGGTTAGACGGTGGGTATACCTGCAAGTACACCCCCTAACCCTTGACAATGAAGGATACTGTGCGCCACGACTGGATTACTTGCCGTGTAGCACCATGCTTGATGTACACTGCTTTTATTGCATCAAGGATGAGAATGTCATGTTGCTCAACACCAGAGATAGTAAGTAATGAAGTACAAATATTTAAGTACTGTAGCGGAGTACATTTTTCAAGTAACTAGTACTGGATGAATGTGACATTTTCTACAACATGTATCTTTGCAGTAATACAAGATAGGAAATTATTTCCTGATATAAGCATTTAGCTTTTTGGTATGTGTTACTTTTAAAAAGACTTTCCTCGGGAGCGTGCGGTGGCACGGGGTGTCATCCCAGTTTCCAATTTAATCCTGTCAATCTCTCAATAAAGAACGAAAAACGGCACTTGCACCCCCGGCTTAACGTACTGATGTTTATTAATGCACGTCAGCATTTGCAATAAGGTCCCATCTAGGGTGCCGGGTCAGGACACCACGTGGAAGGATTAGGGCCAGACTGACCTAGCCAGCAGGGCTCGCTCCCACGTGTGAGATATGAGACGCAGACCGTGCAAATAATGACGTGCAGGCATACTATTGGTCAGAAAGCGTGTCCACCCCTGGTTACCCCTTTTACGTCACGCACGCTGCGTCTACTTTATATACAGTCTATGGATGACGTCATGCACGCTGCGTCTACTTTATATACAGTCTATGGATGACGTAATGAATTCTGCGTCTACTTTATATACAGTCTATGGATGACGTCATGCACGCTGCGTCTACTTTATATACAGTCTATGGATGACGTCACGCACGCTGCGTCTACTTTATATACAGTCTATGGATGACGTCATGCACGCTGCGTCTACTTTATATACAGTCTATGGATGACGTCACGCACGCTGCGTCTACTTTATATACAGTCTATGGAGGACGTCATGCACGCTGCGTCTACTTTATATACAGTCTATGGATGACGTCACGCACGCTGCGTCTACTTTATATACAGTCTATGGATTAACATGACAAAAGCGGGGGAAGAAGAAATATGTACGGATGGTGAACTTGCCACTATACCAGGCCTCCGAACCGGTTCAAGAAACGTAAACCGAAAACGAACAAATTTTATGGAATTTTATGAGGAGCGGAAACAGAAATGAAAATAGGTGTCTTCAACTGTTTCAGAACAGAAAGGGAACGTTATGAAGTCCATAAAATCAGAAAAAAAAAATTCTGTCTGTACATATTTTAACATCGCCTATGTCTGGGAGACTATTTCCCTCCACTTTCACTGTCAGTCATCAAGCCCCATGCATCCCCATCTTGTGGACAGAAGAGGAAGTGAATGTAATGGTGTTTTAAACCTGGTTTTCATGTTAATACAGTTGCACTGAAGTTTGAAACTCCACCAAATTTATTTTGTATAAACTATATCTAAACTTATCGTTGCACACTATAAGGAACTTTAAGAACGAACATAATCTTTGAGTTCCGAACCGGTTCAGGACCGATATTTTGGTAGCGGAACGAGTCCGAGTCTTTAGGGATCGAGTCAGAGTCGAGTCTCGAGTCATTTTCAAAGACTTAGCTCTAAAATCTTGGAATTGAATGCAGAGATATGATTGAATGTAGATTTGACTACATGCATATATCGCACACAGAATGGGTAGTTGAAAGTTAGATAATGTGATACAGGTTTATATAGCAATGCAATGATTATGAATAAGTATACACAAACATTGTTTAACGGCAATCGACACTTGCCTGAGCATGCCTTTGTACGCGTGGATGTAAAGGAAGCGGAGATTAATTAATTTTTTTGAATGGAGAGACATTGACCTAGATTCCCGAGTCAAGTCCGAGTCTTTAGGGCGTGAGTCGGAGTCGAGTCTCGAGTCACGTTTCTCCTGACTCAAGTGACTCTCGAGTCGAGTCTTTTGACTCGAGTCTGCATCTCTGATTGAAGGCACTCTCAGATAAGTTCTCTTCCACCATGCAAGCTTCATCAAGGCTGAGAAACTCCAGGCGTCACCATCCGAGCTGCGAGGAAAAGAAAAGAAAACACGAGACGTTGATGACAGTGAGAGCGTCTCTGCAGGTCACTGCCGAGCTTCATGCTCGGATGACGCATCGCTGTCTCCCGTCAGCTTTGTCCGACTTCAGCAGAGCCATCACCACACAAAGCAATTAAAAAGCTAGTGCCGGCGTGAGGGCTAAACAGTGGAATGTGCAACTCTGAGTACAGTGATGTTGCCTTCTCTATGAACATTCAGGGCCAACTTAACACCAGAGATGGGCTGTAACGCATTACATTTACTCTACAATTTGTAGTGTAGTTTTGGAGTACATTTTCCACAAGTTACTTTCTACTTTTACTTGAGTAAATTTGAGGTGAAAAAAACTACTTTTAACTGAGATGTCAGCAATTCGCTGCTTGTTACATTAACTTCTCTCAGGCAATTTCTCTCTTGCGCTCTCTCTTTCGGGCGATCTTGCTCTGGGGATTGTAAATCATAACAAGCTTTCAATTACATTTTGAAAAGAGAATCTGTCCTAATTTGTTTATTTATTTATTTTTTTTACTGAAAGTTACTCAGTACGTTCGCTACTTAAGTAACTTTTTGTGGAGTACATTTTTACTTTTGCTTGACTCATTTTCCTGAGGTGACAATAGCGTGCGTGACGTCATCCCATTTCCATGAACGGACTGTCTTCGTTCCTCTGACATGGGTGTTAGGGGCTACGCCATGTTGAGAATGTACCCGTATGTTGGGCCAGTCCAGGTAGGTTCACGGATACGGAACCAAACATGGAGCTAAGGGCGTGTACAGAGTAAAGCCCCTTTTCCACTGGCTTACTTAAGGCCAGCACGGCACAGTTCACATGCACAGCCACCCGCTTCTCCACAAGCTCAAATAGGCCAGGCCACACCAGGTTTCAGGACCCGCTGAGATGTGGGTCCGGGAATGTGGCCGTCCTTGGCCGCGTTTGCTGGTCGCTGATTGGTCACCCTCCGAGGGGGTGACGCAACGTGGCCGGCCAATCACAGAAGGGGGGGGGGGGGGCGTGTGCTTCCCCCTCCCCCCAGTCTGGCAGGCATCAATAGAACAAAGGTAGCCAGGACTCTGCAGGTATCCCCTGCCACCAGTGGGGTGCCACTACCTTTGTCTGCATCCCCTCCCTCCTGTACATGCTGAGCAGCGGCCACAGCAAAGTGTTGTATCGTATCAAAATTGAGTTTTTACAAATCGACACCGCCCCTTCGTGGCCGCGTTAAGAACAGTGGAGACACGTTCCCATTTAAACTTGAGTTTGTTTGTAGTGGAGAAGTGGCTCATATTCAGAGATGGCAAATCCAGCTCCAGAAAGTAAAAGTCCTGCCACATTTTGACTTCTACCCAGCGTATAAGTGCACTGCAAACAGGTGTCACTGATTAGCAGAGCACCCCAACTGAAGAGCTTCTCTAATTAGGAGCAGCTGCTATTTGCAGTGCACAGGTAGAAGCCAAAACATGGCAGGATTTTTACTTTCTGGAACTGGATTTGCCATCTCTGCTCATATTTAATGCGTTACTGCCTCTGGTGACTGCTACAGTCCAGGATAATGTGGTGGTGGTCGGAGGCTGTGTCGTGCGGTCCACTCCTTTCTACTCCAGCTGTCAGTTCTTAGTTAATGAACGGTTGATCGAAGGCCGCCGCACGCGGGCCAACCGCACCCCTCAGTTAACTGCTTTGATTGATTTTGTTCTTGCATTAGTTTCATGCGTCGATTGATTCCCGCCGCGGCTCCGCCTGCCGGGTGATGCCTCGCGTTCAGCTGCGAACCGACTGGGCTGATGATTTGCCCGGACATTCAAAGATTCAGCAAAAGAAAGGGGCTCGGTGCCTCCCCAGACTCGGCTAACAATAGCATCTAGCTACACTGTAAGCTAGTGTGATAACAATAGCATCTAGCTACACTGTAAGCTAGTGTGATAACAATAGCATCTAGCTACACTGTAAGCTAGTGTGATAACAATAGCATCTAGCTACACTGTAAGCTAGTGTGATAACAATAGCATCTAGCTACACTGTAAGCTAGTGTGATAACAATAGCATCTAGCTACACTGTAAGCTAGTGTGATAACAATAGCATCTAGCTACACTGTAAGCTAGTGTGATAACAATAGCATCTAGCTACGCAGGAAGCTAGTGTGGTGCTAGTGTGCTAACAATAGCATCTAGCTACGCAGGAAGCTAGTGTGGTGCTAGTGTGCTAACAATAGCATCTAGCTACACTGGAAGCTAGTGTGGTGCTAGTGTGCTAACAATAGCATCTAGCTACACTGGAAGCTAGTGTGGTCCTAGTGTACCAACAATAGCATCTAGCTACACTGGAAGCTAGTGTGGTGCTAGTGTGCTAACAATAGCATCTAGCTACACTGGAAGCTAGTGTGGTGCTAGTGTGCTAACAATAGCATCTAGCTAACAACACAGCACTCAACCCCACT
>OMKY01093630.1:0-14654 GCA_900302395.1 Bregmaceros cantori | reverse complement strand
AGAGAGAGAGAGAGAGAGAGAGAGAGAGAGAGAGAGAGAGAGGGAGAGAAAGGGAGAGAGGGGGGGGGGAGAGAGAGAGAGAGAGAGAGAGAGCGAGAAAGGGAGAGGGGAGGGAGAGAGAGAGAGAGAGAGAGAGAGAGAGAGAGAGAGGGAGAGAGAGAGAAAGGGAGAGAGAGAGAAAGAGAGAGAGAGAAAGGGAGAGAGAGAGAGAGAGAGAGAGAAAGGGAGAGAAAGGGAGAGAGAGGGGGGGTAGAGAGAGAGAGAGAGAGAGAGAGCGAGGCGCAGATGATAATGCTCTATCTATATGGATATTTATCTATCCTGGCTGCAAAGTGACAGACATCAAAGGAGAGAGAGCAAGAAAGAGAGAGAGCTTTCTCAAGTTCACCCATTGTGAGAAGCACAATACAGATGCAACACACACCACGCACTTTAGGAGGGTGGTCCCCCAAAGCATTCGCAAGGACTCATTGAAAGCAGACGGTGTGGTCCCTGGCCTATATATAACCCCTATTCTATGCCCATCAGGGAATCATTTTGTGCAGTGTTTCTAACGTTTGTGGCTTGATTTATGTACTGTGAACTTTTCTCTATATTTTCACGTGGCTTTTACACTGTCTGTCATTACGGCTTCTAAGATGTGATGCTTTTGATTTTGTTGCTGTACGGGGTGTTCATGTTGATTGTTCTAGTAGTCCTACGGCATGAATATTACACTATTAGTTCATGTAGTGTTCAAATCTTTAAATTTATTTATTTATTTATTTTTGAATACTGTAGTAATCCCCATTAAGAATTTATGCACACATTCACACATCAATGACGGCGGCTGCCATGAAGGCCTGTCAAACAAGCAGCCCATTGGAAGCAATTTCAGTGTCTTGACCAAGAACCCTCTGGCATGGAGACTGCCAGAGCTGGGACTCAAATCAGCGTACATTGTGCATTACAATCACGCAACGCATATGATTGGATAAGAGAGAGCGCATGACGTGGTTGGGGGAGTTCCCAGCATGCAACAGGAGCATAGCAATGGGAGGGTTTGCTTGGGGAAAGTGCCACCCTGACTGGAAACGTCTGTGCCTAGGACAGTGTATATAAGCAGTTGGTTGCCACACGGTAATCGGCAGCCGATTACACTCGAAGCGATCACTGTGTGTATATACTCGATTACATTTCGCCCTCGTTACATCAGCAAACCGCTATACCAAATGAGTTACATGAGCCCCCATACTAATGTGAAGTTTAGCGTACGTAACATACACAAACATAACCATTTTTGGATGGTGCGCTTCATGGAATACTTGGCTTTGTCTTTCAATATTTTTTCGCCAAACTCTTTTAATTGCATCCAGAAAACACAGAGATAGTGACGACTACTGTAGTTTCTTGGGGTGCGTTTTTTATCATTTCATGATAATTTATGTTTTGACCTCTAACATGAATGATTATTATGTTGAATGTGTTCATTCATATTGGTGTCCAAGCTAACACCATCAACATGTGACTCGCAGCACCGCTGCCTACTTTCAGTGCTGTCGCAAGACATGTGACATTGAAGCTTTTTTTGCCGCTGAACGATTCTGGGTCCCGCAACAAAAGTGTGTGATTTCACTTCATTGACATGAATAGGATTATCATTGAATCACAGTAACAACAAATCCTGTTAGTTTCATAGGCATTTAATCATTTGGATAATGTCAATAATTCATAATTATGGATAGTATATCTTTAAAAATAAAATCTTTTTTCACAGCTGTAGCGTGTACTGAGGCATGCAGAGGCCGAGAAATGTTGTCGATTGGAAGTATTTAAATTGGAAAGATTAAGGTGGAAAGTGTAATTCAGTTAGTATATTAGTAATATTGAATGCATTTAATTCAATATTAGTTGAGTGCTTGTATGCCCAAGTGTGCGCCTGCTGCCTGGATATATGTGTTTGTATATTTAGGAAACTTTAGGTGCTTGTGTGTGTGTGTGCGTGTGTGTGTGTGTGTGTGTGAGATGTTTTCATGGAAAGGAGAAGTGTAACATTGCTGACTTGCTGTTGATACGCACTCAGCCCAAACCAATCACTCTGCTGGGAGCACACTGCTTTTCAAGAAGTTGACGGAAAACGGTCTATGTCAATGGTTTTGCTGAATTTGTTAGCAGAAGAAAGACCCGGTACATTTCCACATTGATTTCATTGATTTTATTGATTTATTGAGCATCAGACATCAACATGATGATTTGAAACAGGTGTAACACTGTTTCGACGTCTGGCCACTCAAAATGGTTCGGAGGAAGCCGGCGGCTTGTCGGGTCCGAAAAACATACATAACGAAAAACAAACAGGGGGGGGGGAATAAAAAAATGTTAGTGTTGTTATTCTGTTGATGTATATGGATGTATACCCACACATATACCTAACACCTAATTTCTATTCCTTTAGTCTGTCGCTGAGTGTGACTTAGCCACAATGTACAAATTCAGTCACTTCTTTGATTGGTATGATGCAAGGCTATTCAATTAAAAATTCAGCTTGGCTATTTTCTTAACGAAAACCCCCACAAATATATCACTTTATATTTTATTAAGAAGATATTTAAAAGCTGTCGGTAATGCAAGAAAGAATATTCATTATGGTTTTGGTTTGGAAGTCAAATAATATAAACAGTATTACCTCTGTAAAGACAGTATTAAATTATAATTCTTTGTTGAGAGGCTTGTTGGTTTGTGTTTTCAGTTTTTGGATATACTAGTAATCCCAAATGCTAAATGATGTACATTTTCTCACACCAATGGCAGCAGATGCCATGAAAAATGGTTTGCGCAAAAAAAAAAAAAAACGTAATTATTGTCCTTATTTTGTATAGACATAATGGCTGGTCTATATGTGGCCCTCAGGTTGGTAATAATCCTTGTTTAATGCATCGTTACACACAAGCATGTGATGAAATGCTTGTGGAAGTGGAAAAAGCGATCGCTCACTAAAGGGCCAATAAGGAATTCCTCTTCTGGCAGGGATTATTAGCGCAGGCTAGCTGTAAGCATCATTCCCACCGATCACACAAGGACACCAGGCTCCTCTGGCGTCCTGAAGTTGCCTTTGCGCAGGCCACACTGGACACTGTGATTTGACAAACACCCCGAGTCCACCACGCAACGGCATCTGTCTGAGGGCGAGTCGGCCATCGGATGCTGCTGACCGTCGGACTGGATGGACTGCTGAATGCCCTCCTTTCTCAGTCACTCCGTCGGAGGTTAAAATTCCTCAAGAATGCCTGACCTTAGCGACGTTACTTAGTATGCGCCCATGTGTCCCGACTGTGGCGGACCATGCATGCTACACACAAATATTAGTTTTAGGGGCGAACGCTGACCACCCTTAGCGCTATTTAAAGATCCAAACTGAGAGGTTTTCCTCACCACCTCCACCCACCCCCACACTCCTCCCACTGCTACATCAGTGCTCTGCCTCTGTCTCTCCATCTCTGTATCACTTTGTGTCCTATCCTCTCTCAGACCTATTCCCGTGGCCGTCTAACTTACTCTCCGTCTTTGTCTCTTTGCCCCCCTATCTCCATCTCTCTCTTTCGCTCTCTCTCTTTCTCTTCCAATTTGTCTCTTTGCCCTACCTCAATCACTCGCTCTCTCGCTCTCTCTCCCCTCTTCCCTCTTCTCTTTATCTCTTTCAAACCCAAAATGAAATGTTTCACATTTATATATTGCATGATTTTCCTCTTACAGTGCCTCTCTTATCTTCTGTGTTCTACTTTGTCTTCTTCATTCTACCCGCCTTCCTCTCTCAGCATCACTTCCATCATTTCATCATCCCTTGTTTTCTCTCAGAGAAGAGCACGGTCGGGCCAGACAAAAGCATTTTTAACGTTGCACACAATTAATACAATGCTTTTTCTCCACTTTAAATCATAGTCTATACAAAGGCCAGGAGCAATCTCATTTACTTTACTTCTTAACTTTAGTTGGTGATTGTTAGAATAGCTGTCAACAATTGTGTTGGTCTGTTTATCGTGATACTATATGTTTTTTCCACAGTATTCCAACAATCTATAGACTGACAAATTAAGATGAATGGAGCTCTGGATATCTTTGGCCTGGGAAAAATGATCTTGGGGTGAAAAAGGTTAAGAACTCTAGGTAACACCTTGAAACTACAGCAAATTCCTGTTATCTAGCTAATGTATTAGCTAGATGCCAACTCTCTTTTTGTCCTGTAGAACCGTTTGAGCATCTGTAACCCCAACCCACAGACTCAGCTTTCTTCCTGATCACACACATCCACTAACCACTTGGAATCCTGCCAGTGAACACACACACACACACATTCACACATACACACACATACCAGTTGATTGCCAGTCAGCTCACATTGCACACTTTGGTTCCCACACTTGATTGTGACGTTCTGTCAAGCAGAAACAGTTTTCATGTTTTTTGTCCATTTTCAGCTTTTTATTCCAGATTAGATAGGTGAGGAAGGCGGGCGTACAAAGCTGTCAGTGAGTGTGTAACGAGGGTGAATTTGAACGTAATCGAGTATACAAAGACAGTGATTGCTTGCTTTGACGGTAATAGGCTGTACAGCCGATTACCGTAGGGCAACCAACTGTTTATATACACCGTTATAGTGCAAAGACATTTAGGTCATGGTGTTTTCCGGTTCTCAACTCCTGCTGCTCCTGTTGCATGCTGGGAACTCCACCCGCCAATGTTTCTTATCCAATTATATGCGTTGTGTGATTCTAATGCAGCAAGCCCTCAGTTTGTTTCACACTTGCTTCAAGTGGAAGCAAAGTCATTCTTATATTAGAGCATATGCATGCTTTACAACGGTCTGCCTAACCGACTGAGCCACTGTTGTGCGTCCTACGTTCAGACATGTTTAATAAATGTTATTCCCAATGCTAGTCTCCATTCTCAGCATCATAGCTCCACCCATTCTGTTAGTTAGGGAAATATCACACCTCCATTTTCCTGATTTGCCACAAGCTGTGACATCATCGGATGTCCCCTCCCATCGGCTATATATGAGTGTTGCTTCCTGACAAAAGACAAAGCTAACCACCCGGCTCTGTACTGTATAGCTTAATGAATTAATCCTTTAGACATCGCTTGATTCTAGACTGATTATTTCCTCCACGTGAACACCTTATCTAAGCTGCGCCAACAATGCTGAACACTGTTCAGCCTCACAGCAACACAAATGATACAAAAACATTTACAATAAGTAAGTTAATGTCATATGCTACATGCTAATACTAAAATGAAAATGTTAGTACAGAATCTGAAATAAGTAGAGATAGTAAGTCATCAACAGTTTGCAATATTAATAAGGTCATCAATTAATCGTCAGTAAAAATGGCCAATTAATTAGAATAGCTAGTCAGGCGTAACTGATAGGAAGGTACTATGGGTTGATTGAGAAGCAGCTCAATACACCATAGTTTAATACTTGGATGCCTGAATGTATTGTTATAACACAGATTTGTTTCAGCCATTTACCACCAGCTGATGCTAACTAGGCCTATGCAGTTGCCTGCTAAAGGTATATCCGCAAAAACAAAGGTAAAACATTTGGGGCAAATCCATTCACCCGGTCAGAAGTTATGGGCCAAACAAAAATGTAGCTATCTTGAATGCAGCCTTCTTGAAAGCCTACCCTAGAGCATTAACACACCGAATCTGGAACACTAAGGATCTGCCATGGTGGCAGAGGCTGCGGCACAGCAAAACACATTCATTACATTCCGACGCTCAGTGTTTTTTTTCTTTTGCCAGTTCTTTAACTTCTACGTCACACAAGTCTGCTCTGAAGTGCATCTGATTGCTTCAAGGTTTGTTCTGCCCAGTCATGTCTTTCTACACTGACCTCACATCGCGCAGCTTTCACCGCAGTCCACTTATAGGATAAAAGGCTCTTAGTAAGCCTTCTCTGCTGTTTCCACCAGTTCCATAGGCGCAGACAACCGTGCCCGCTATAGGGACACATGCAGCACGTTGGTCACAGTGGTCCAAGTCCGACACCAAAGAAATTGCTTCATTTACTCCTAAAATGGCTCACACGAGTTTGCCTAAAAGTTATAGTTTTAGTTTCAGATTTTTGAAATTGTACAACTGGGAAGTTGTCCTCCTGCGTAGAATTAAATATGTCCTTTGATATACATAGGGTGACCACCCGTCCCATGTAGTACGTGCGCGCAAAGTGTGTAAGGGCAAATTGTGGCGTCCTGCGAAATTGCTTGTTTGTGACATGTGATGAATGGAATGGGGCGTTATTGCATGAAAATGCAATCAATGCATGAAAGGGGGGTTATTTGTTTAAGTTTTTAGTCTTTTGTGAAAATATTTTAACAGACTCTCCAAATTTGCTTGAAATAGGCAGAGCGCTGATGACTAGTAGTTGTGGTCCATTGTTTGAATTGTCCTCCTCTGATTCTTTTACCTTCTACTAATCCTTCAAGGCAAAGTTTTGTTTGGCCAATTTGAGAGTGCTATAACACAAACGAACCTGGAAACATTATTGTTTTTTAAGTTCTGGAACAGGAACCCTTTTTTAAAAGTAATTGTAACCGGTTAATACCGGTTTAATTTCGTTCCTCAAGGGAGTGCACTTTGGCATAACATTAAAAATAAAACGGGTATATATAAAATCTGCAATGCACTAAAATCTACTCTGCAGCGCGTCGTTGGGGTTCGCCCTGACACGCAACGAGCGGGTCTCTGTAGCGAGTCGTTGTGGGTTCGCACCGACATATATTATATAGCATTAAACAGCTGACAGGAAGGAAATTAACCAATCCCGGAGCAATATTTTTTTTTCTAAGGTCAATTTATTGGTGGAACTAACCGAAAACGTTATAATTCTGTTTCTGTTCAGAACGAACCGATTGGAAAAAAATATTGGTTCAAAGCCCTCGTTCCATGTGAAGAGTTTGTCATTTGTCATCTATAGCATGACGTTGTTTTGCAATGGTTCAATTGTGTTTCTCAGTTTTGTTGTCGAATTTACACATTAACGCTGTGTAAGAGTTGATGAGAAGTCGGAATAGCTGAATAGTGGTAGGCACAACATACTGTGGCATGATCGGTTCTCTGAGCACCATTCAGAATCACAATTCATATGTTTGTCTATGCATTTTGTGTGTTCATCTTTGTAACATTGTGTATCCCCCATCGTCTTATGTCTGCAGGAGTCGGAAAATCCAGATCCGGAACATTCCCCCTCACCTCCAGTGGGAGGTATGTATTTGGTGCTCACTCTCGAATTCTAATTCTCTCTAATTACACAATTTATAATGTAGCTGTAAAGGACTTTTACTATTTACTTTTACTATTTTTGTAATCTGATTACTGATTATCTATCAGGCTGTAGCCCCCAAACTCTGCCACGATATTCTCCTGAGTGTCTGAGTCTGTGCTCAGCTTTACAAAGCAGTTGAAGTTTGGTTCATGTATTTTAACTGTTTTATTTTTTGTGATTTCATCTTAATGATGTTTTATTATTAATTACTTTAGTACAGCAATTTGCGATTTTTATCTGTGAACAGTGCTTTATAAATAAACTTTACTTTCTTTATTATTATTTTTTTCACATTATATTTTCGGCGCAAGCGCCATTTTTTCATTTTATTGACTGCGTTAGTGTGAAAGGAGGATGAGAGAGCGGGGACGAGCGGATCTGTATATTACCATGAGCGGAAGTGGCCTCACGGCGCTGTGCTGTGTGCTGTGCACTAAGCCGCAGGCACTAGGTAATCTCTAGGGCTGGATGCAGCGCTCTAACGGACTGCGCCACAGAGCCAGCCCCTTACTTACTTACTTAGTTACATGTAATCCGTTACTTCCCCACAGAACTGGTTCCCTGACTGGGGGTCTGTGAACTAGTGGCTGTGCCCTATCATAGCTTGTGCGTGGGCGGCTGTTGTTTGTGAGAGCATGTGGTGCAGTGGATGGTGTTGATTTGTCTCGTCCTTGATAAGCCTGCAGCCTGGATGACCGCAGAGAGACACAGAGTTCTAGACGGGTGTCTAGTACGTATGCAGGTGCATTGTGCGTGTTTTTGAGCCAGGGGCGGAGCCAGGGTGTTTCTGTGAGGGTGGCCCACAGGGTGGCCACAGAGTTGGAGGAGGTGCAATAAAAACATTACAATTATTTCATTTTAAGACTGTGATAATGAACTCTTTCAGATTTCCACAGAAAACACAAATTATTACAAAAACATAATTACCTTTAAAAATATATTATATTCTGAGCTGATCCAGTGGTGCAGCGGGTTAAAGATATAGAAATACATATAAAATACATAATCTTGTTGTTGTGGCTTAGATCACAGCACCCGCAGCGTCTGGAGATCCCTTCCTTCATAGCACGTCCACTCCTGCTATATCATATATTATATTACTCTATAGAATTAGATTTTTAGAAAGTAGAAAATTGTAATCACAATTTTTCCTGGAGAGTAGAGCTTTCTCCTATTTAATTTATAAGTTGTTCCTTTCAGGTCTCATTTATGGAGCATATTTAGTTTCCCTTCAAACATCAGTAAAAATGTTTTAGTGTTAAAATGGTTGGTGCTGAAATAATTAATCATAAATTAAATTTCATGAACAGTTGTTGTAGTATTCAACTTCAGACCATAGTTTAAAGTGTAAAATTGTATTTCATAATTGAATAAAAATCAACTGGGAATGGCCCAGATTGTATAAAGTGGCCATGCTCCAAACTCCCTTTAGCTCCGCCATCCATGTGAGTGCTTTTGTGCATGTGTTTGCTGATGTTGACTAACTGGAGTACTATGCATTCCTTCACAATTCTACAGGTCTTGGATGGACTTCTAGCCCAGTATGGTACTGTAGAGAATGTGGAACAAGGTACGCAAACAGACGCACACATGCAAACACACACATAAGCGCTCATGCACATTATTTGGGAGTAGTACGCTACCGTACAGCACCGGAAATCATATATATATTTCAGTTTGTTGGTTGGTTTGTTGGTTTGTTTGTTGTTTGTCTGTGAAGATAATTACTGACAGGGTTACATTTTTAATGAAAGGTGGCTCAACGTAAATGTTTGAGCTGTGAAGGTTAATTTCATCATTTAGAAATCACAGGAACACATGATTTCCCTTCCCTCATGTTCTAAAAATAAATGAAAGTTATCGCTTAGTTTACTTTTAAAATGTGCTAAAGGAATTCACTTGCACTCAGAGCAATCTGCATGTATGCATGTGTAAAGGTAAGGTACTAGTCACACTCACATACATACATGTACAGTGAATTTCTTCTTCCGCATTTAACCCATCCCTGAGGAACGGTGGGCAGCCGGGGTGCAGCGCCCAGTGCATGTGCTTTCATTTCTCCCTGTCCATGTCAGTGTTTACATGCGTGAGTCTTTTCCAGGCACTCTCGTTATCCCCCACCACCAAGAAACATTCTAGTTAACAAAAGGTGTTGAAAATGAGCATTTGTGCTAACTGACTTAAATCATCTGGTTTGCCCAATGCAACTTGTAATATCAATTGAACAATGCCACCTCCAAGGACTGCAACATACCATGTTACAATGTAAATTAGTAAATGATTGGTCTACTATCAAACTAAGAACTATTCAAAAACACTCCTTCTGCAAAGGATCAAGACCGAGACTAGCAGAGTGACCAGGAAAAATCTATTTCATCTAATAAAGAGCTCTTAATATCTGAAGGTCACTGTGCATATCAAGCCCCTTGGCTCTTCAAAGGACAGATTAACAACTGATACCCAACTTGCATCAATTCCTCATGCATCCTCGAAAAGGGGGCCAGGCATAACGCAGGACCGAGAGGGGCAGGGCAGGCTGCAACACGACGAGCAATTGACAGCAGCCGGAGAGCATAGCAACTGGTGTTTTCCTATTTAATAACTACCATTTACAATTACTACTATTTACTAGCAAAGGCTTTGTGTGTCAACCTTTAAAGGTTAAGATTTTAAGACCAGACAAATCACGGAGACCTTGGATGAGGGTTGGGGGGTGTGGGGTGGGCATTGGCAGTTTTTGAACGCTGAACAGAGCTGATGTGGGCATGAGGTGGACCATCGGTATCACGTTTAGGGAGAGACTGGCATGGGTTCGATTTGTGCCCTCAGGAACAGATCTCGCCTAGCCTGGCAAGCCAGACCCAATGCATCGTCCACGAATTGCACATCGCTAGACGCTGCGTCTAGCGATGTGCAATTCGTGGACGATGCATTGGGTCTGGCTTGCCAGGCTAGATCTCGCCCCCACCACAGTGGTAATAGATTTACATTATTCTTTGCAATCATTAATATGTAATTTGCTTATTATTATTACTATTAATAATAATAATAATAATAATAATAATAATAATAATAATAATAATAATAATAATAATAATTATTATTATTATTATTATTATTATTATCATAGTATAGATGTACATCATATAAAGATTTTGGTAACACTTCATAACTAATGCTTAACAAGGAGTCATTGTAGGAGTCATTAGCCAAAGGTTAAGTAATGCGAAATAATTAAGATACAATGCTTAACTAAGGGTTAACTAAGGTTAGAATGATGGTTAACTAATGCTTAACTAATGTTCAACTACGTGCACTTATTATGAAATGTTACCAAGATTTTTTTTAACTTGTTTTGTTTTGTTTGTTTTGTTTTTGCCAAGCTTATCTGAAAATGAAGTAATTAATAGTCAGTTAGTGAATTGTAATCAATTGTTTTGTGAAACGTGGCATTGTCTTTTTAATTAATTAGAATAATTAACAAAATAATAGCTCTTTATTGAATTTATTGTTATTACATTTTTAAATTAATTGATAGATTTTCGCACTGGCTCTGTGGCACGGTCTCGTGCCTGTGTCACGAGTTCACAGCACATGCAGCTGCCGTGAGATCATTTCCCCTCACCAACTAAGTGTGCTTCAGGTCTGCTTCCCCACTCTCTCGCCCCCCTTTATGTTAGCCCTGTCAATGTAATGGGAAAATTATGCTTGCACCGAAAGAATTAATAATGGATTTTCTGAAACAATACTTGAAACTATTCAACAGCTGCATTGGTGTAATTTTCATCATGCTTACATTTATCTAGGATGTTACTGCCTATGCTGTGTGTGAGTGTGAGTGTGTGTGTGTGTGCATATTTGTGTGAGTGAGATACCTGCATGCCAACCAACCACACAGAAAATTGCCAGCTTGGTGTGATGAAGGCCCCAAGACTCTTTCTAAGAATTCTCTGTGGTTTTTGATTCTGGCAGAAAAAACATGTGCCGTTTAAAGGAAAACTCAACTGAAAATGCATACAGAAATATGTTCTTCCCTGATTTTAGTCGAGTCGATACACACCTATCTTGCCTCTGTGCGTACACCCAGCCTGTGTATAGCGGTACTTTGTTCGCATTGCTTAGGTCCACCGTTGGGTAACAACACAAATACCGGATTTAGGAAAAATGTAACCCTGATTAGTTGCTTCTATCCTCAACCTCATTTGGGATCATAGAGCTAAGCTATGCTAACATAGTACCGCTGTGCGCAAGATAGATAGGTATTGACTCGACTAAGAGCAGGGAAGAACGTAATTCAGTATGCATTTTTGATAGTGCTTTCCTTTAATGCAAAACATTGTAACCATTTTCACATTATTTTAACCAGAGAGTTGTGTAACTGTGCTATTGCACACAAATAAGCCAAATCTGCAGCAGACTGAAATTTTGTACAGGGATCTGGGTACATTGTCAGGTTGATTTTCTGCAATTGTAGCCAAGTTGCCAAGTGCTTTAATAGAAGCACAAGTGACCTGCAGTACCATATACTGCAGCTCCCACCATAATATGAAAGTTTGATGTTGGTTTAGCCCAAGTTGATTTTTTTTCCCTTTTTGAAGCAGTGAAGAGAAATGTTGGTGAGGAGCACAGACAATGTCACCAAAAGTGGGATTTTTTTTTTGAGCACATAACCATCACCAACGTGTCTTAGTTTTATTTTATCAAATGATTTTCGTACATTCCATCCCTTAACACTGTTTTGTGGAATACAGCTTCACCCAGATACTGCAAGCAGTGACCCCTTAGGTTATTCAAATTTTAGGTGCCCGGTTTAAGAAATAACATTTGCCTCTTTGTACGGATGTGTGCAGTCAACACAGACACGGAGGCGGCGGTGGTGAACGTGACGTACGCTACCAAAGAAGACGCCAAGTTGTGAGTAGTACAGATCAGCCGCGCTGGCATTCTCACCAACAGCTATTTAGAACAAAATCATTGAGTTTTTTGTCTTGGCATCTTAAGCCCAATTTGCACTGCCATTGAATTACGTGGGGACCTCTGGTAATTCACAATTACCCCCTGACGTCTGTGTTATTTTTTTTGTGCATTCTGACGGGATTAGTAAAAGCCTGCCTTTTGCTCAATTTACAAGACATTATGACACATGCCGTATTTTTGCTTGCCCACAAACCTGCATGTACACACATACCCAGACAAGTGTGTCGGTATTAACAAAGTTGAACAAATTCTGAATTCTGGTGTTTCCCCCGAATCACAGTAGGTAACTCACAGTGGAATTATTACTTTGCAAATCACAGACATCGCGCATTCGCACGTCAAATGAATCTAAGACGTCCTCCGCAATCATTCCGAAAAGTCCAGTGCGAATTGGGCTTTAGTCCCTCCAGAAATCTGATTTCGCGATTCACACAGAAAGCAAAACCATCCGTGGAAATCAGTTTGTCCCGTGGAAACCACCACAGTCCGACAAATAAGCGGTGCCATGGAGTTACAGCCATTCCAGCAGGATCAGCAGATCTGTTAAATTTGCAGTGGATCAGCGGCTTAAGAGAAGATGGCATGGCAAGGGTGCTTGCCCTTTTTGCAACTTAACGTCTTCAACAATGTGATATCACATGAGGGTGTTTTCTTTGTATGAAAGCATTGTTCGGAATGTGATATGACAGAGTGTGATATGATATGATGGAGTTTCATTCTGTTAAGAGTCCCGATGGTGCATGTACATGGGGAGAGCAGTTGTAACCAGGGCTTTGAACAGTTATTTTTCCTCAATCAGTTCGTTCCGAACAGAAATGGAATTATAACGTTCCCGGTTATGAGTTCCCGAACCGGTTAGAACAAAAAAATAGTATTCCCCGAATGGTTAATTTCGTTCCTGCCCGCTGTTTAATGCTATATAATATACGTTGGTTCGAGCCCACAACCACTCGCTACAGAGAGACGCTGCTAGTAAAGCCTTCTACAGCTGAGGTCTCATTGCGTTTCGGGGCGAATCCTCAACAACACGCAATGATTCATATTTCACTGCTGTGTCGTAGATTATATAAATACTCTTGGTTTGTTTTTGACGTTAACCCAAAGTGCACTCCTTTGAGGAACGAAATAAAACCGGTATTAACCGGTTACCATCATTTTTACATAAGTGTTCCTGTTCCAGAACATAAAAAATGATAACGTTTCCGGTTTCGCTTCTGTTCCCTGGAAAATACAAAAAGTTCCCGGTTTCCGTTTTCGTTTCATAAACTGGTTCATAGCCCTGGTTGTAACACACAAAATGCACACTTGTTATCAAAACAAATGGCTCCTTAGGGAGAATTGATGTTTACAGTCTATCAATAGAATTAATCTTCAACTTATTTAATAATCATTACTCACCAAGGAATGTGAATCATGGTGATTGTGACAGGTATTGATCCACAATATTAATGAATAACTATGTGTCCGTCCCGACTGCTAAAGATGTATCCCTGAACACAAAGCTAAAAGATTTTGGGGCAAATCCATCCACCCGGTTGGAGAGGTTATGGACCAAACAAAAATGTGTCGGCCTCCAAAATCTAATCAAAATCAAGACATAGTATCTGGAACAAATGCATTGGTTCAAAAGTTATCAAGTTTGGGAGCGCGGTGGCAGAGTGATTATAGCGTGCGCCCCCAGACCCCAGGCTTTTCTGCAATGTCTCCCCCACCGACTCTTCATCCCAGTTTCCGATTTGATCCTTTCCCTATCTCTCAAATAAAGAATGAAAAACAGCGCATGTGGCCAAAAACATAATCATGTTAATACGAGGGATCTGCCTAGGCAGGGGGATGTGGTGGCGGTGAATGCAAAACCATGACCTCCCTGATGCTTCTTGTTTCAGGGACACAACTACTCAAAACATAAAATAATACATGGCCATTATTGATTAAAAAAATGTAATGAGGAAAACCATCAAATTATTATGGTTTATATCCGAGTACGTAACTTGATTGTTGTACATTTTAATTACGTTTCGACAGCTCTATTTTACAGCTGGGAATCCATCCTTGAACACTACTCCTCATGTGCTCTCCCTCCATAACTCTCGTTCCAAGGATACAAATACTGAAAACAGTAAATATTAAATGGACATAATTGATTAAAAACATGTATATGAAGAAAACCATCAAATTATTATGTTGTACATTTTGATTGTATTTCGACAGCTCTATTTACTGCTGGGAATCCTTCCTTGAACGCTGCTCGTCATGTGCTCTCCCTCCATAACAGAGCCCTAGAGAAGCTGTCGGGTCACCAGTGTGAGAACTATTCCTTCCGGGTGTCGTATATCCAGGACATGGACGCTGCCCAGGTACTTGCCGAGCA
>OMKY01093619.1:17430-36426 GCA_900302395.1 Bregmaceros cantori | reverse complement strand
GTGAGGGAGAACGGTCCTTCTTCAGAAGATGCAGCCTCCTCGCTCAGACCACCTCCCAATCTTAAATAGGATCTGTATTGGCTATGTAACTATTTCTTGACAATAATTATACACGTACAAAATCTTCACTGGTCAATGTCTCATTCTTCTGCCTATCTCTAAGATAAAGAACCTAAAGTAAAGAGTCTTTCAGATACTAACTTGGAATTCATGAGCATTCAGAGGAATGTACTTAATTTGCAATAAAAGTTTACATAGTTAGTGGGATGCCCTGATTAGTTGTTTGCTTGATTAAGTTTGACGTCTCAATGAAATCTTAACATGTGTGCGACCACAAGGGATCGCACCTAAGACCGCAATCACGCCCTACATGAAGCAGTCGATGGCCTAAAGCCGTTAGCAGTCGGTTGAATCACTCACTGTCTACGCACGCTACCGCCGAGCGCTCACACACACACACACACACAGGGTGTGACACACACCTGGTTGGTGGTGAACTGTAGATTGGTGCCAGTCGTTGAGCCGGTCCAGCTGTAAGCATGTTTACGCGGCTGGCTGTAATGTAATGTTTCTAATTATCAGGATTATTGGACGGCCATCCTCCCCAGGGAGAGAGGTGAGTGGAGGGGAAGGGACAAGGTACATTGAGCAGCAGCAGCCCAACACACACACAAAGTAAGGAAATGGACCAGAGAATGAACATTATACACAAACACACACAGGGCTGTTCAAACAGTATCTGTGCGTGTGTGTCACACACATAGTATTTTTTTTATTAGTTTTGTGCTGTAAAGGCATTGCTTAGGTTGTCAACTCATCATCTTAGACACTTGTAATTCTGCATAATGGTATACTTTGTAAATACTGTGCTTTTGGGTGGTCTGCAGCTTGCCGGACTTAATTACCCAAATTACTAGTAACTATAACTAGGATTTCAGTAAGGACTAGACACACTCTGAATGCAAACCTGAGCCAAGGCCATGGGGTCACTGATGCCAAGAAATGTAAATGTTTTTATGTTACTTATAGTTTACAGAAATGCACCAAACTGTAGTCACTTCTCATCAGTGGTACGCCAGCACAATCTTGGTGGTACGCAGGATTATAGTCATGAAAATAAATATTTTTGCGATCTGCGAGAGGTGGGATGCGAACCGAGGTCTCCAGCTTGGCAGACCATAGAGCTAACCGCTACACTATCTGAGCTGTGTTAGTACCACGCAGTAGAGTGGAGGCAACTGCTGCATGTTGCTGGAGGTGATTGCAGTTTGTAAGCTCATAACAGTTGTCAAACTAGTTATGTTACTTACAGCCTACAGAGATACACCAACATGTAATCACTTGTTCCGTTCATTTCCACAACAACAACTGTACAACTTTTCATCCAGATCTGTACATAACTTTTTCAGTTATCCTGCCGACAGACAAACCAATGCAACCGAAAACATAACCTGTTTGGCGCAGGTAACAATTATAATAATGTAAGGCCTTATGGGTGTAATAGTCTGCTGCCATTGAAACAGAAATAGGCTAAGCTTAGCCCTCTCAACCCAGAGACCTATGTACTACATAAATCATAATCTGTCTGCCCGTAGTCCGTGTGATCATCATGTTGCTCTGTCAGGTAGTGTACCAGTCCATGCATCACCCTTCACAGCATTTTGTTACAAGGATTGCCGCATTGACGTAGGGGGTGCAGCTTGGGAGCAGCCAAAAGAAACAAAATTAACAAGCTGATCAAGAGAGCTGGGTCAGTGGTTGGCCTGCCTCCTGACTCAGTAACGCAGAACAGAATGCACAAGAAGTTGAAGTGTATACTGAATGACTTTAACCACCCACTGTTTTCCATCCTTGCGAACCTGAGAAGCTCTCGGACCAACACATTTCTTCTTCCTGTGTCCTCCACTGAGAAGTTCAAGAGATCTTTCGTCCCCACCGTGTTTAGACTTTACCATGGGCGTTGTGTTCGATAGATGCCTCTTTGGACATGCTGGACATTTGTGTGCTTTGTGACAAACATGTTATGCTGCTGCTTGGACTGTTCTGTTGCTGTGTTGTATTGCTGGTGGTGCTGTGTTCAACTGTTGTTTTACGCGATGGCAATGCATTGGGGATGAATAAAGTAATCAACCAATCAACGTGCTAACCATAAGCTCCCATGATGCACCGCAGGGTTTCTACTTTATTCCGCCTCGTAACAAGGCTTTGCCCCCAAAGCTACACCCCCACACATGAAGAAAAACAACTTTCCAAATTCCTGCACGGGACCTTTAAAGTGATAGATGGACATGTTGTAATGAGAGACAAACAGTAGAGGGCATGGTAGACTGGACCGCTGCACAATCAGCCGGCTCCATTACTTTTAATGATCACGCGCTGTTACACCTGCAAGGACAACACATGTCTGCTGTTCAGTACTACACACATACATACACACATACATACACACACACACACACACATGCATTCCACAAGTCAACACAATATTCTCCAATCATTATGACATACACAACGCACTGGGTTGAAATGTAACGGACAACAAGGTAATCGGATTACACCAATCACATTACGGCAACGCTTTAAACGATTAATAACCTGGTAGTAACAGCATAGCTATGATGTAATTACGCAGTAAATAGTGATTACTACGTTGTAGTTACCAGGTAGGTACCACTAGTAATTGCCATTGTAGTAGCAGCATTAATACCATGTAATTACTCGGTAAATATTGATTACAGTATGCAGTCCGGCATCTGCTCCGGCCCCTGGCCCATTGGCCCCCTGAGCAATAGCCCTTGGCTTTTGGAGCATCAAGTCGCTTGCTAAATCATCTTTTTGAGCTTATCGCTAAGGAGGCAATCTGTTCAGAACTGAGCAGATATGGGCAGAGTAGCCATACAAATTACTTAAGTAAAAGTATTGCTACCACAGCAAAATATTACTCACGTAAAAGTAAAAAGTAGTCATCCACATAGTTGCTCAAGAGAAAGTAAAAAAGGTACTCCATAAAAATGTTACTTAAGTAGCGAAATAACTGAGTAACTTTCAGTGAAATTAATATTTCAGTGAATGAAATAAATTAGGAGATAGAGAGAGCGAGAGAGAGAGAGAGAGCGCCTGAGAGAGAGAGAGAGACCAAGAGAGAAAGAGAAATGCGAAATCCCAGAGAGAGAGAGACAGAGAGAGAGCACATGAGAGAGAGAGAGCGAGAGAGAGCGCCCGCAAGGGAGAAAGAGATATGAAGCTATATATGTGCCATATGTGTCGCCAAGTTAATTTAACGAGTAGCACATTGCTGACATCTCAGTAAAAAGGTTTTTTTTTTTCAATTCAAATTTACTTCAGTAAAACAAGAAAGTAACTTGTGAGAAATGTACTCCAAAAGTAAAAAAAAGTACACAAACAAATTGTTATGGAGTAATTGTAACCGGAGCCACACACTGCAGAAAAGATTGTTGCTGTGCCGCACATCTGCAGCTGCTCCTGATCAGCAATCTGTGAAGGTCACCTGGATTAGCTCCACTCCTCCTCATAATCCCTGCACCAGTCCCTGGTTGATGTGGCAAGTTTAACACAGCTAAGGTCAGTCGCCTTAGTGGGGAGGGTCTTTTTTTCCACACGGTTGAATTTCTTTATAGTTTAGTTATAAAAATGGATCGCTGCAACAGCTCAAACTTGTCTTCCGCGCTGTGTCAACCCAGGAGCCCTCCAGAGATGTGACCAAGTCCCTCTTTCAAGTCTCAAGTCCTTCTTGGGCAAGTCAAGTCCCAAGTCAACTCCAAGTCAAGTCATCATTAACATTCTGTCATTTTAGCTCCAGAATCTGATTTTAATAAAGTAGCAAAAAAAAAAAAATCAAATTATGCTATTATAAAAGCAAAACTATTACTTTCTTTTGACTTTATTAAAATCTAGCTAAAATGACAGCATGTTAATGGTGACTTGACTTGGAGTTGACTTGGGACTTGACTTGACCAATAAGGACTTGAGACTTGAAACATCTCTGGAGCCCGCATGTGGGGGATGATCCTTCACGTCCGATGACCACGGACTCAAATATGAGAAGACTACAGCAAGTAACGAAGTACAAATACTTAAGCGCTGTACTCAAGTCGAATTTTCAAGTATCTGTACTTTTTTAAGTACTTTGTTCTGAAATGACGTTTTACTTGTATTCAGTTGATTTTTAACTAAATATTGGTACTTTTACTCCTTACTTTTCCCAAAACAGGCTTGTTACTTTTTTGTGCAACAACTGGGTAGGATATGTATGATATGAAGTAGTCAATAGGGGGAGTGCTAATGCTTGATAAAAATTTTAATATTAAAATTTTTGAATTTCGCAAAATATGGACCATCAGCCGCCAGCCAATCAGAGCCGTTAGAGGCCGCTGGCAGCATATTTAAGCGCGGAACCAGCCGACCCATTCACGCCTTCCAAAATCTCTCCCCCCACTCCCTCCCAATTTTCAAGTAGTTTTCCCTGTATTCAGTTGACTATGCAGGATCTCTAGGGGGATCAAAGTGTATGTTCAAATTCGATCGAGCAGTGTACACTCAAGTTTCTGTACGCTCAAAGTCGTTTGCGCTGCGTACACTCGAGACAACGTACCCCACCCTAATCTCATCCCGCTCTAGAGAATCCATGTGCTGTTATCATCGATCACTGCTTGCATTACCTAATCTGATTTCTTTTTGCCAATCAGGCCCAACTTAACAGGGGCATCCAGTGCCTGCATCTCTGCCCCGCATCACCCTAACCTACAAGCTGCTCCTTGATTCCACCTAGCAGCGACCGCCGTCGCTGCGCCTGGTTCTCACAATGGCAGCTGTCCTGGACACACCTGGTCCATACTACAGCGGCCGCTTGTCGCTGCGCATGGCACCATCACGCCTGGTCCATACTCCAGCGGCCGCTTGTCGCTGCGCATGGCACCATCACACCATCACGCCTGGTCCATACTCCAGCGGCCGCTTGTCGCTGCGCATGGCACCATCACACCATCACGCCTGGTCCATACTCCAGCGGCCGCTTGTCGCTGCGCATGGCACCATCACACCATCACACCTGGTCCATACTACAGCGGCCGCTTGTCGCTGCGCATGGCACCATCACACCATCACACCTGGTCCATACTACAGCGGCCCCTTGTCGCTGCGCATGGCTCCATCACACTTGGTCCATACTACAGCGGCCGCTTGTCGCTGCGCATGGCTCCATCACACCTGGTCCATACTACAGCGGCCGCTTGTCGCTGCGCATGGCACCATCACACCTGGTCCATACTACAGCGTCCGCTTGTCGCTGCGCATGGCACCATCACACCTGGTCCATACTACAGCGTCCGCTTGTCGCTGCGCATGGCACCATCACACCTGGTCCATACTACAGCATCCGCTTGTCGCTGCGCATGGCTCCATCAACGCCTGGTCCATTCTACAGCAGCCGCTCATCGCTGCGCACGGTACACACTACGCCTGCCGCCACCACACCTGGTCCCCACATCAGCGGCCTCCGTCCCGGTGCCTGATTCACTCAACCAAAACATCTAAATAAACTTGTTACGTTAATTTGTGTCCTGAATGGTCCTTGATAATGTGAAAGTAGAATGGAGGCAACTGCATGTTGCTGGAGGTGATCACAGTTTATAAGCTCATAACAGTTGTAAAACTGCTATGTTACTTATAGGCTACAGAAATGCACCAAAATGTAATCACTTGTTCTTGTCATTTCCTACAAAGTTTCATCCAGATCCGTGCACAACATGTCCATTATATTGTTGTTATAATTAGAAATAATTTGCACATGATATTTGGTGGGCCTTCAGACACCAGTACACATTTCTTGTGTGAGAATTCTTGGCAACCGATGGGTTAAAGTATGTAAGAAATATCAGATGGAAAACTATATCTTCTTTGAAAGTTTTACAACTTTCCTCAAATGCATAAAGCCACTAACTTTTCTACCCGAACGATCAATCAAAGTAATCACTAAAAAAGCACCAACCACATCTGCTGCATCCTCAGGGGAGTTCGACAGCTATTTAGCAACCACTTAATGACACTCTCAAACCCTCATATCCAAAATATTATGTGAATATCCCAAGCTGCTGGGGAATAACAAAATAACATTGACCCAAAGAGGAAAAAATGTTTTCGAATGAAGGAATGATAGCATGAACAGATCACGTAGACATAAAAGAACTCAGCGGGCCTGGCTCTGTGGCACGGCCGATTAAGCCGTGACTCCACGAAGAACTAGTAAGCACGAAATTCCCCCCATGGCTAATTCCCACTCACGGGGGCTTCCCCTGGGGAACCCCCGCTGACGCTTCGTTGATCAATCAGCGTGCAGCACCCCTGCCTCGGCCAATCAGTTCGAAGCAGTGGCTAACCAATCAGTGGCCCAACAATCCGCGGGCCGCAAGTGAAGCCTTGGACCACCTCGCAATCAGGCATGAAAATGTGTACCATGGTACCGGCGTCGTAGAGACACAATTTAATTGGATAGTCTCGAACCCTCCAGCTCCCTATGGATGCAGTGGAACCAGGGCTTTTGACTGCTTCATCCAGCCCCATCCAGTGTTGTGCCTAGTCTCACTGCGCATGCAGCAGTCGTGAGATTGCTTTCCCTCACTGACGTAAATATACTGCAGGTCTGCTTTCCACATTCTCTCGTCCTCCCGCAAAGTAACCCTGTCAAGAACATTTTAAAAATGAACCAAAAAAAGAACTCACTGCATATTGAACTCAGAGCAGATTGACTCACGAAGAAGCACTAGATTGTACAAGACTGCAAACCTGCGTAGTAGTGGTACATAAAAATAGTAATATTAGGGCTGGCGGTATGTATGGCAACCCATTATCAATGCAAGTGCTTGTAGAGTAGCGCGATTGCGATTGACGCCATCGGCGAACATGCTCAGCACAAACCAACTACATTTCCCAGCGGCCACCACACCCTGGAAGTCTGGTCATGTGACCACGGTATCAGTAAGTTGGTGATTAAGTATCAATATGTTACTTATGGGGTACAGAAATGCACCAAAATTGAACCACTTCTTCCGTTGGTCATTTTCCAACAACTCACTCACAAATTTTCATCCAGATGCGTGCACAATTTGTTCAGTTATCCTGGTGACAAATCAACGCAACCCAAAACATAACCTGCTTCCGCGGCGCAACTAATAATGGTAATTATCAAATCAGCGAACATGCCAACTACATTTCCCAGCGGCCACCGCCACCCGTAAGTCTGGTCACGTGATCGCGGTAGTGGCAAGTTGATGATTAAGTATCATTATTTTACTTATAGGCTACAAAAATGCACCAAAATTGAATAACTTCTTCTGTTGGTCATTTCCAGCAACTCTACAAAATGTCATCATCATATTACCTGCCGCAGCGCAGGTAATAATGGCAATCATCAAAAACATGTGTCTATGTTATTAGCTGACAATCTATGCCACTGCACCTTTAAATAAAGTCAGCCATTAATTGACTTGGGACTTTGTGGGAATGGGTGGGACTCACTGGGCTGTCTATTGTGCTGGATTCACAAATATTTATTCAATAGAAATAGTTTAATTTGCATTTGAAGGATAAACAGCAGCATCCGCTTGCTGGTGCACAAATGCTGTCTCACACAATGAACACAATAACCACATCTCAATGACAATCTAGTGGGTAGAAGCTGTTGTTGGTTGCTTGACTATGGGTGCATGCATGCACTTTTCATTAAACTGAACTCAATACAAAATGGTCAATCAATCTTTTATTCACTCTGTGTCCGAACTCGCTCCCTATCCCCTACTCCCTACCCCTCATATAGTGCACTCAGTTATAGTGCACTCAACAGCAACGGCCGAGATTTCGGACACTAGAGTTGGTGCCATCAAAATTGTTATAAAATATAATAATAAAAAACATAATTATAAAATTCAACAATCATCAGAAAAAGTAAAAAGTACTTACATTTATTTGCGTATGTTTCTTGGTTTCGTTGTCTGTCAACAAAAGGTTATGGATGTCGGTCAGAAGTTATGGACCAAACAAAAACTTGCCATTCATGAACCTACCCTAGATCAATAACACACTGAATCTGGGGGAAATCAATCCGTTCAAAGGATATCACGTTGACCCGAAGAATTGGACGCGGTGGAGATGAGCGCAAAACTATTACATCCGTAAAATGTGCGGCCAACCTAGGTCTGCACCCATGCGCCCCTCCCCCCCACCGGGAAGGTCTTTTAAAGAACTGCTGCATACCGTAAAAGCTTCCACGAGTCCCTTTTCCCCACTCTTTTGGACTGAAAGAAATATAAGCTAGTAAGTTTATATTATTCCACATCCACAGCGTAAATTACGGCCAGTGTTTTCTTGCCCGCCTGGCCTCCATCGCTCCACTGTCAGGGGGGTGGAGAGTGAAACGTCTCACCCTTTGACCTCTGCCGGTCCGTGTTTTCCTCCAGTCGTATCAGATCAGCTGGAGCTCTTCCAGTCACTCAGCTGACTAAGCTTGGTGACTTCCTCATGAAGCCACTCCGCCTCTCCTTGACGATTACAATCAAATCCCACCCACTCCCTACGCTGCACACACTTTTACACCATATACTAAACTAGAAGCACTCAGAAATTGCAAACCTGCGCCATAGTGGTACAAAAAAAAAGTACTTTTAGTGCTAGCAGTATGTGTGGCCACCCATTATCAACGCAAGTGCTCCTAGAGTAGCACGATTGCGATTGACACAACTGGAACATGCGATTGACGCATGCGATTGACCAGAAAAACCTAACCCTTAAACCGAACCCCTAAACCTAGTCTAACCTAAAATGTAAAAAAAAAAAAAGCGCAATTTGCAGGTTGAAAAAAAGACGCAAAGAAGTGACGGGATTCTAGCTTGGGACGTTGTAGTTAAAGTCGAGTATGTTACCGCTGCGCTATACAAGCTGAATGTATCATGGGGAGCAGAAGTTGCTGTCGGCGGCGTGTCCGCCATGTTTTAATTCTGAAACATCCCTAACACTATCAGGAACACTCGGGACTGGCACCGCCGGTCAAAAATGGCATCGGCCATTTGGGAGACTAAATGCAACTCAGGCGCAGCTGCGCTACGGAGAGCGGGGATCGTTCACCCGTTAATATCAAATCAAACTTTATTTATGTAGCACTTTTCATGCAGAGCAATGCTACTTAAAGACTACAGAAATGCACCAAAATTGAATGGAATTGACATTAAACTTTCATATTAAGGTGAGAGCCACAAAATATAGTCCCGTGGGCTGGCATTGTGCCGTGAACATGGGCCCCGGGGCATGTTTGAGTCTCCCATGCTAAATAGTACCATTTATGAATCCACCCCCTCTTGTCGCTCCAGAATGGGGCCTCTACTGCTCCATGCTGCGAGTAAATGGAAACGTGCACACCATCACAGAGAGAGGATACAAACGTTGTTACGTTGTTGCTCTGCACACTCTACAACATCTCCCAGTGCACCCTACTATACACACCTACACTTGGCAGCATGTCGACCCGGTACTATTCACGGCTATAGTAGGATAAAGATGCCATTCCTCTTATGCTGTTCTTCGTCAACCGCTGACCACAGTGGGCGGTCATTCTGCCCCCCGGTGGTGTGGAGATTTCAAACAGATCCCTCACCTGCTGGCCTGGTGGGCGAAAATGTAGTTAAAATACGGCAGCGGCTAGCGACCAGCGATGAAAGGGCACCCGGCGACATTTGCACTGTTTTGTCTGTGTGCTAATTGGAGGCTGGCATACGACACAGCGTGATATATCAGCATCCACCGACGACCAACAGAGTGTGACTGAAACACATCGACAATTGATTCCTGTATAGACAATGAATTAAAGTGTGTCATGCCTTCTGGCTCTGTCTCTCTCTATAAATATTATACTGAGCACTAAGGTGCCCTCTACAATGTTGGGCATGGCTGACTTTGATTTATTGATTGACGTTGTTACTGTGGTTATATTTGTAATCATTAGCTGCGCCACGAAGCAGGTTATGTTTTTGGTCGCGTTGGTTTGTCTGTCCCCAGGATAACTGAAAAAAAAGTTGTGCACGGATCTGGATGGAATTTTGTAGAGTTGTTGGAAATGGCAAATGGATGAATTGATTACAATTTGATGATTTATGTAGCCCAGGGCTTGAAAACAAAATTATTTTTCAAATGTTCCGTTCTGAACGGTTCAGCCAGGCCTATGTTTAATGTTTTCGTTCTGGGAACCGTTCCCCCACCAAAATATCGGTCCTGAACCGGTTCGGAATGCAAACATTTCGTTCGTTGTTAAAGTTCCTAATTTTGTGAAATATTACATTTTTTATATAGTTCATACAAAATATAGTTGGTGGACTTTCAAACTTCAGTGCAACTGTATTAACATGAAAACCGGGTTTAAAATGCCATTACATTCACTTCCTCATCTGTCCACAAGATGGAGCCCCAGATACATGGGGCTTGATAACTGACAGTGAAAGTGGATGTCTCCTAGACATAGGATATGTTAAAATTTATAGAGAACAGAAACAAAACGTTTTTAACCGGTTTTGTGGATTTCATAATGTTCCGTTTCTGTTCCAGAACAGTTGAAGAAATCTTTTTTCGTGTCCGTTTCCGCTCCTCGTAAAATTCAGAAAATTTTCATTCGTTTTCGTTTTTTTGTTTTTGTTACTTGAACCGGTTCGGAGCCCTGATGTAGCCGATAAGTAACATAATCATACTTAATCCCCAATTTACCGATAGATCAGTGGACGCTTACCGCTGTCACGTGACCAGACGTGTTGCAATGGCCGCTGGGAAATGTAGTTGGCATGTTCGCCGGTGGCGTCAATGACAATTGTACTACTGTATGTACTGTACTGAACACTTGCAATGATAATGGGTTGACACAAGTACTGCTAGCACTAAACATACTATTTTTTGTACCAATAAGGCACAGGTTTGCAATCTCTGAGTGTTTCTAGTTAAGGTTTGTTTTTGCATGATAAACACTCCCACATTGTTGGACTGCACTTGTGTTAACACTTTAGTCGTATCACTATGAACTATAGTAGTCTTATAAATAGCACCCATAGACTATATTCTTACCACCATGCACTACAGTCTTATCACCATCGACTATAGTATTATCATCATGGACTAAAGTCCATGATAATAATACTGTATTCTTATAGTCTATATTCCATTATGATAATATTCTTATAGTCTATAGTCCATGGGCAATTCAAAGCCTATGTCATCACTGAAATTGGAGTAAAACAAATGTGCATTTTGGTCAGATTCGCTCTGCCGGAAGTGTGGGGGTTAGATAAATAGATGTAGATGGAAACTAAATGTAAAACCTGGGTGAATGTTCTTTGGCACATTAGACATGACATTATAACTCAAGATGTCATTGTTGTTGCCATACAAATCTGTATTGCCATACAGATTTAATTCAAAATTTACATTATTCTTTGATGTCACACTGCTATGGACATGTGACTTGTAGAGTCACGTCTCCATTGTCCTGATTGGCTACAAGGTGTGACATCATCGGATGTCCCCTCCCATCAGCTATAAAAAGTGATGCTGTGTGGTGTTCGGCCATGCTTTCCTGCTTAGCTCATAGCTTAGCTTAGCTAGCCGATACCAGGCTAATGTCCAGTATAGCTTAATAAATGAATCCTCTAGACATATTCCCGTGTCAAGACTGGTCATTTCCTCTATGTGGACACCTTATCTGAGCTGCCTTTACATCCACGCTACTCCAAATTCTGCTCAGATTAGATTAAAACATAGCATGGCAAACAGTCAAACAGACAGACAGGCATGGCCATTTGGCCCGCGCTAATCTCGGGCGAAGATAATTGCTACCAATTCAGATTGTGTGACAATGTAAATGTTGACATTTGGTTTCATCCAGTCGGAGGCTGGAAACTACACGAGCACGGAGTCACGCGCACGCAGACACGCACAGACGCACAACAAGATCTTCGCCACCGACCCTCACCACCCGCTCCGCCAGCCTCTTCTGTGTTGACCTCACATTCCACCTCATGTGTATAAATCAAAGCTAATCAAATCATAGCGAGGAGGGCTGTTGGAGCTAATGTAAAGTACTCGCCAAGCTGCTCAGCCGGCCAAGCACAGTAGCCAACGGTGGGAATGGATGTCGGATCCGCCTGCTGGGTCTGCTGGGAATCCTTTCAACAACAACATCAAGAGCGTTATATCATTAAACAGCCACGGGCCGTGTGAGGACAATGGCCGCACGCCGTGAATATAGATTTTCAAGTTTAATCATCGCTCGCTCTCATTAACTCAACTCGGCGTGTGTATTAGCAATGGGGTTCTACGTCATAAATAGGTTGTCTTGGAGGCCCAACTTGAACCCAAATAGGGTTGTAACTAGGGCTTCAACGATTAGTCGATTAATCGAAGACTAACGAATTACATTTACTCAGTTACAATTTTTTGTGTACTTTTTTTTACTTTTGGAGTACATTTTTCGCAAGTTACTTTCTACTTTTACGCGAGTAAATATGACGTGAAAACACTACTTTTTACTGAGATCTCAGCTATTTGCTACTCGTTACATTAATTTGGCCTTTAACGACACCTGTTGGGAACATATGTTGCCGTCATATCTCTCACCATGTCGGGCACTCTCGGTCTCTCTCTATTTGTCCCTCTTGGGCACTCTCTCTCTCAATCTTTCTCTCTCTCGGGCGTTCTATCTCTCGCTCTCTCTCTCTCTCTCTCTGTCTTTGTCCCTCTTGGGCGCTCTCTCGATCTTTCTCTCTCTCGGGCGTTCTATCTCTCGCTCTCTCTCTCTATCTTTGTCCCTCTTGGGCGCTCTCTCTCTCGATCTTTGTCTCTCTCGGGCGCTCTATCTCTTGCTCTCTCTCTCTCTCTCTGTTACTTTCACTCAACTTTTTTGGGGAGTACTTTTTTTTTTACTTTTACTTGAGTAACCATAGACAAGTGACCATAGGTTAGCAATAGAAATTAACAGACAGATGCATACCTGCTGACATGACCGTTCAGTGTTTTACTGTCACTAGAAACATTTTACATACTTATATTTAAGTGTGAAATGGTTTGGAAATGTAAGGTGCCCATCACTCCAAAAAGCCACTTTTGATTGGTTCTGTTACAACTGCAGTGTAGCATTCCGGGGCTGTCAACGGACCTGGAATATTGCACTCGTTAAGGAGCACCTGTGTGCTTCAATGCACACGCGACATTATTGGACATCCTATAGATAGCAACTGTAATGTCCAAGGACTACACTTTTTAGGCCAAGGAATTAAAAGTTGCTGAGCAAGAAAAAAAAGAACTCTTTGTCTTTGCCCTGTGTCTTCATGTATCCAACGCTGAAGAGTTAGTGAGTTGCCAATGAATAACATAGACAGACAGACAAGCTAAGGATGGTTGGGATGGTGAGTGTGGCATGCAGCCAGCCACTGAGTGAGTAGGTCATATACTTCTAGTGGCTGATAATGAGAGGGAGTGCACAGGAAAAAAAGAGCATGCAAAAGAGAGAGCGAGAGAGAGAGAGAGAGAGAGAGAGAGAGTGAGAGTGAGAGAGAGAGTGAGTGAGTGAGTGAGTGAGTTGGGGAGAGCTAGAGAGCCTGACACCCATATAGGAAAAATAGAAGCAAAGTAAGAAAGAGTGTTAAGAGGGAGAGAGAGAGTGCGAGAGAGAGAGAAGGAGGGAGAGAGAGAGAGAGGGAGAGAGAGAGAGACGGGGAGCGCAAAAGAGAGAGAGAGACGGGGAAAGCAAAAGAGAGCCTGAGACCCATATAGGATTAATAGAAGCAAAGTAAGAAAAAGTGTTGAGAGAGAGAGAGAGAGAGGGGCGATACGACGGTGTGTTTTTGTGGGTGCGTACGATTGATAGTGGTGGAATGATGGTGCGGGGATGGTCTATATCCACGGCCCATTACACACTGGACGGAGGAGCGGTACACGACGTAGTGCTGACTAACAGTGATAAACTTTTTTTTTTTGGCTGACATAAATATGTGTGTGTGTGGCTGTGCTGGCGCATCTTTGTGTCTGTGTGTATGGGTGTGTGTGCGACCGTGAGTGTGCGAGCGCGCTTTCTAGTGCGTATGTGTGCATAAGCTCACGGCAGCAGTCAATTGGGTGTCATTTCAGCGGCTAATGACTGTTAGGCCGTATAAACAGGCCGGCCCGGCTGCATGGATAATTGCCTTTGCCACTTCATACAACTTCTCCAAGTGGAAAGTGTTTAGCCGAGCTGAGGATCAGACAATATTACAAAGTGCACCATATTATGGAGTGTTGGAGTAATGCGTTACAAAGGATTATGGGAGGTCTGTGACAAACTGTGACTGCAATCTCTGGCTACACACATAACAAACATCATTGGGCACACATACAGTAAATGCACATGTCACAGAACACATAATATGGGGTCTGCGCTGGCCGAGTGGTTATGGACACCGCATCTAACGCGACCCCATTCATGTTAGTGGCGCTGTGTCTACCGCAGGGTCGCGAGTTCGACTACGCTCGTCAACTTGTCTGCAATGTCTACCTCCGATTTCTTCAACCCAGTTTCCGACTAATCTTATCCAATGAAGATGGAAAAATGACGCTTACGCCGGAAAAAATAACTTTGAAAAAAAAACCCACATAATACTACATTCAACTACATTCATAGTTCTAATATATAATATAATTTTCTTATAGTAGAGGCCGAGCAGCACCACCGGTTCGCATGCCGTCTCCGGCTTTTCTGCAATGTCACCCCCGATCTTCATCCCAGTTTTCCATTTAATCCTGTCATTATCTCTCTCAATAAAGAACGTTTTACCACAATATCAATTTACCACAAACACTATAACAATTCACCAATAGGGTGGATTGCCTTGAACTGGGCCACTGCCTAATGTGGGACACCTAAGCTGCAGTGGCTCAGGTTCCTCCCTAAAATAATGAATGTCAGTGAAACTGGTAAAAGCAAAATATGTTAATCTGTCTAACATGAAGTTCAAATGTTCATCACTACATTTCACTGTTCCACTTTAGGCAACTGACTGTAGCACGTACGAAAGGTGCAAAAAGAGTCAGTGTCCCAAAGGTCGAGCAGCGCTGCGGGTTCTAATCCCCTCTCCAGCTTTTCTGCAATGTGTCCCCGCGACTCTTCATCCCAGTTTCACTGTCTCTCAATAAAAAGAATGAAAAACATAATACAAAATAACTTGCTTTAAATACAAAAAATTCTCATAATAATTGTGTGTACACAAGCATAAGCATTCCAAAGTGAACTAAATGCGTACAGTGGAATAGACTAATAAAATGAAACTAACGCCAGCGTGGAAATGTAAGTGTGTTAGTGTGAGTGGAGATAGAGACACATCATTCATAAGTAAAAGCTTCAGGCTGCTCCGGCGTGCGTCACAATTCAACTTGCCCAAAGTCTCTGATTCGAGGCCAGGGCGCTGTTGTCGCGAGGTCAAAGAGCTAACCGCTACACGGCCGTGCCACATCCCCCCCAAAGGAAGGGTGGAGACGAGGCGTCGCCGCTGGCTGTCATCGCCCCTCCGCCGGCTCACGTGGCCGCATCGCAAACTGTTTGCATGTGTTGCGATACGAACCAGATGGCCCTGAGGCCTGAGCATGTCCCCCGCCGTGTGATGCTCACTGGCTCTAGCTGTTAGGGCTTGAGGGCTTGAGTTGTTAAGGCTAGCCATGGTGCGGTTAGCACACTTTGAAGCAGCTTGCTTCAAAGAAGCCAACTTGGGCACTACACCAAGCAGCAGGAGGAGCAGATCTGCATATGCCGGGCCCAAAGAAAATGACGTAATCCTTTTGTAAAAAAATTCTAACTTTTTTGGGCTGGCTAGGTTGCACAGTTAGACCCATAGACGTATATAAAAATGGACACCGCCTTCGTTTTGATGTCTGTGCCTACTTCCGGGTTGGTATGGGGGGAGCCTTGTCTCCGGAAATCGCGCCCTATGGTAGTTTCCAATACAAATATTCCAATCTTAGCAGCCTGTTTTAACCTATTTAAAGATCGTTTCTAATTGATGTTTTAATGTATATTGTCGGGATAATTAACGGTTCATTGTGTGAGGGGGGTCATAATTTCACAAACGCGTCAAATTTGGCGTTAATATTTTTTATTTCAGCTCCCATAGGATCCCATTCATTCTGACTCTGTCGTTGGTGCCCCTAGCGGACAGTACCACCGGAAGAAGTCGCGTGTGCGGTGTCTCTCTCTCACTTACCGTAGAGCTCTCTCTACCTCTACTTGTCTCTGGATATACGGCTACTTTCAGCAATGGCACCGCGCTGTTGGAGGCTTCAACCCGGCTAGGATGAAAGCAATAGGATGACGTCTCGCACGCTGCGTCTACTTATATACAGTCTATGGTTAGCTCCAGTCACTGCCCCTGGCTTACAATATGGAGTTGGCCCTTGGGCTGCCCACCGCTCCTCAGGGATGGGTTAAATGTAGAGGAGAATTTCACTGTACTTGTATGTATGTGTGATGGAATAAAGTTATCTTATCTTTATTTTTTGGCCATAAAATTGCATTAAAAAGGGCTTTATAATAACATATAATATACTTTTTCTTTACATAAAAACACTGCACAGTGACCCTCCAAGCCCTCCTCATCTCTGTATTTTTACCAGAACTACCTGAACTTGTCTATTTACTACCCAGAGAAGTTTGGTCATATCAAGTGTTTACTCTGACACAACTACGTGGGGAGGAGGTAAAACATCCCAAGAACAGTTTCTACCCTGCTGCTGTACGGGTCCTGAACGACAGCTAGCGAGCTAGCCTTGCGAGCCAGAACCAAAGAATAGTCCATGCATCGCACGCTGATGCGGGTCTGGTCAAATCAGGCAGACGTCGCCCGTATACGGGCTGACCAATTGAATTATTCAAATCGAGATGTGGGCGGAGTTTAGTATAGACGGTGCAAGACGTGGGGTTCTCACGCCTCCACACCGCATGTCAACCCTACTGCGTTGTGACTGGATAACACAATTTGAATGACACTTTTTGGCATGCTTTTTTTTAATGCATAGATGCACTAGTGACTTTCTTACCACCATCACTACATTATAGTAGACTGCCCTGGTATGGAGACTGCCCCTGTAAATAGACTGTCCCTGCTCACAGACAGTAGACTCTCCCTCTACATAGACCTACGACCCTTATGGTTTGACTGACTTGCTCTTTACGCATGATCGCCAAGTCTCACTCATCGTGTGTGAGATACAACACTTCCTCGTCCTCACACATGAGTTACATTTTAAAAGTGGCAGTGACAGCAGTGACAACCAAGCTCAAAGTCAAAGCAACTATGGCTCGCTTGTGCCGGTCCCCACACCGCTGGGGGTTAGGGAAGTTTTGGAGAACATCTCACACCAAACGGGGTGAGATGAATAGCTAATATCAGCATGCCTCCTATGCTCTATATTCAGTACCAGAAAAATTCTACAAGTTTGCGAACTTGTATCACTGACAATATCAACAAACCTGTGACTGAAATAATCCATCATTGTCGGTTGTTGAGGTACAAACAAGGGTGTGAAAACAACTGATTCTTCCTTCATTATAGACACTCTTAGGATATAGGAGGGTTCTGACGGAAAGCTCTTTACTTTAGGCAGTTTACTTTAGTGCTTAGTGATGACAGCTGTGATTACTTAAGAGCCTCTAGTTTGCACTGCTCATTATGCAGTTAGGGAGCTTATTCCATTCATTTATTTCATTAAACACTTCCTATCAGAATCAGAATCCACTGCCATTGTCAATGATACTGACTGAGAGAGTGAAGTCTGTGTATGTGTGTAGACGTGTGGACAAGCAAAAATACGGCACATGCATCATAATGTATTTTAAATTGAGCAAAAGGCAGAATTTTACTAATCCCGTCAGAATGCGCGACAAAATAACACAGACGTCAGGGGGTAATTGCGAATTACCAAAGGTCCCCACGTAATTCAATGGCAGTGCGAATTGGGCTATAGTCTCTTCTGTAGAAGGACTTCATTCAATGAGCCCACTGATGGAATTTGACTCGGTACGATGTTACAGCTTTACATTGGTCATCAATCACAAGTAACACCCTGCTGATGACAAAGTTTTCAACTTCTCAATTCAAGTTAAACTCAAATTGTATCCAATTCCCTTTCTGTAGTGTTGGCAGCTTGGTCCCTGGCAAAAATCATAAACTCTTGCAACTTTGTTGGCCATGGTAATAAAAGTGTCTCACAACCTCCAGAAGTCCAGATAGATCCACTGCTTCCTAAATGTGTTACCCAAATTCAATATCATTGGAAACAATTACCCCCCATATAGTTCGCTCACTTGACACAACGGCAGAGATTTCGGACACTAGAGTTGGTGCCATCAAAATTATTGCAAAATATAATTATGAAAAATATAATTATAAAATTCAACAATCATCACAAAAAGTCAAAACAACTTACATTTATAACGATTTGCTGTGCTCGTTCACTATTTACTCCCGCTGTGCCATTTTATTAAGTTTAGGTCATTTTTGAAACATTTCGCAATGCTTTATGGGTTATATTTTTTCGTGTAGGGTACATCCGATGATCACTACTTTTTGCGGTGCATTGTGGGATACTTTCAGTTGTACTATATAGGGTACATGGAGAATTCGGACACCCCTACAAAATGGCATGCACCCCATATAGTGCACTATATGGAGGATAGGGAACGATTTCGGACACAGCCATTGATTCTGTAAAAGTAGTATCTTCTTAAAGACGGCCCAAATCCAATAACACTGGTGCAAAAATACTGCAAGCCACAACCTTTAAAAAAAAAATCAGTAATAAATGTAAACCAAAGACAACAAAACCACTGGCTTGTTGGCGGAGGTAGAACCGTTTTCGAGTAGGCGTAAGATTGATGGGCCCTGGTTTTCCCCCTACGCCACAAAAACACACAAGCTAGTTGAAAAAGTG
>OMKY01093619.1:7056-17410 GCA_900302395.1 Bregmaceros cantori | reverse complement strand
AATTCAACAATCATCACAAAAAGTCAAAACAACTTACATTTATAACGATTTGCTGTGCTCGTTCACTATTTACTCCCGCTGTGCCATTTTATTAAGTTTAGGTCATTTTTGAAACATTTCGCAATGCTTTATGGGTTATATTTTTTCGTGTAGGGTACATCCGATGATCACTACTTTTTGCGGTGCATTGTGGGATACTTTCAGTTGTACTAAAGACGGCCCAAATCCAATAACACTGGTGCAAAAGTACTGCAAGCCACAACCTTTAAAAAAAAAAAATCAGTAATAAATGTAAACCAAAGACAACAAAACCACTGGCTTGTTGGCGGAGGTAGAACCGTTTTCGAGTAGGCGTAAGATTGATGGGCCCTGGTTTTCCCCCTACGCCACAAAAACACACAAGCTAGTTGAAAAAGTGTGAGACAATCAAAGTGTGAAACTATGTAGCTGTTAGTCACTTTGGCCCAAAATGTCAGCCAAACGAGCGCAGTGTAATGGAATGGAACCAGAGGAGGAGATAGGAAGTTATTGGAGGAGTTAGAGGGAGACCGAATGGGGAGACAGAACGAGAAAGCAATAAGTGTAAAATATTGCATAATCCACCCAAAAAAAAGTACCCTTCCATTTATTTCCTTCCCAAGGAGGCAATTTCATATTTCTTCATTACGAAGATTATGTGGATGAGCGTCAGATATTGGGGTGGTGTGCACTGCACAAATCATTGGCTAAAAGGGAGGAATTTATTTTGGATATATGACCAGCTCTGAGGCATCACATATTGAATGTCCGCTGGTTCCAAAACATGGGTTCAAACCCAGGTCGATCATAGCAAGACTAGCCGCTCAGAGAGTGCATGTTTGGGGTGTTGTTTATTAATTCATTGTAAGAGTTCCCCCTGGTGTACCTGGCAAAAGCGACAAGCTCCCCGGCCAGAGAGAGACAGATATAGAAACTGAGACGAATCCCAGCTCTATCTCCGCGTCCGTAAGGTCTGTTTTGGTACATCAGAGTAACTGCACGGGCCGACGCAGGTCTGAATCAATACCCAAAAGTGTCAGAGATGGGTGCCACACCCAGTCGGTCAGTCATGTCAGAATGTCCAAGTATCCACCAACATAACACCACGCCAACAACTCTCACAGACCATCACCTACCCAGACATGAACATTCAGCCTAACTCCTATGTCAGTTTTCGAGCTTGGAATTTACAGTCCAAAACCATAATAATAAAGTCAATGTGATTGCCACAGTGGTTTCAGAACGGGATCGACGGACGTTTCGACCATAAAACCATACGCCCTACCCCATTCTGTCAGGTCGCAGGGGGATGATGAGTCCTCCATGCGGCAATCACGAAATTCCAATTAGTCCAAATGATTCATTCATTTTTTTGCCATTTAGTAATGTGCAGAAATGTGTCGTAAACCCATATAATAGAATATACTTTTGGCACCGAATTGCACTCGCGTCACAAGCACGTCTACTGGTAGTGATGTGTGAAGTCTTCCCGCCAAGTGGATTCTACATCTAACTACAATTCAATGGGTCACTGTAGCAACAGGTGTATTTGTAGCTGTGCACCACAGTAGCTCAGTCTGTTAAGACAACACACTTGGAAGCACATATACGCAGAGACTCGTGAGTTTGCTTCCCCTCATCGACAGCTTTGAAGAGTAATAAAGTCAAAATGCATGGGACATGTAATTTTTTTTCTCAAAAGATACATTTGTATTGTGCTTGTTTATTGTGGGTCATGTATTCTGGGGCATTATGGGTAGTCGTGGCGTCATCAGAGTTTTTCCTCTGACAGTGGTACCATACACATTTCTATACCAGATTTTGTCTAGTTAAGTGTATTGACATATTATTAGAACTAGAAGCACTCAAAGATCGCAAACCTGTGCCATAGTGGTACAAAAAAATAGTACTTTTAGTGCCAGCAGTATGTGTGGCAAGCCATTATCAATGCAAGTGCTCGAGTAGCGTGATTGTTCCCACCGGCGAACATGCCAACTACATTTCTCAGCGGCCACTGCGACCCCGAAGTCTAGTCACGTGACCGCGGTAAGCGCACAGCGATCTATCGGCAAGTTGGTGATTAAGTATGATTATGCCCCAAAATTGAATCGATTCTTCCGTGTGTCATTTCCAACAACTGTATAAAATTACATCCAGATCCGTGCACAGCTTTTTCAGTTATCTTGGGGACAGACAAACCAACAAACCCATGCTACCAAAAACATAACCTGCTTTGCGGCACAGCCCCAGTGCAGGTAAATATGGCCACAAGCAACAAAATTAGTGCTGTGGTGCTAAATAACTAAATTTGAAAAAAAAAAAAAGCATATGTTTTTGCTTAGCTTGGCGGAGGTCTGCACTCTCGGAGTGTGTTTTATGAGAGTGTTCCAGCAAGTTATACAGCTGTGTTGAGTTGTAAACGCAGTCTTGGGTGTGGACCAACATGCCTGCTTAGCTGTGGACAGACTCAAGACAGCTGGGAGGTGAGCTGACCGGTTCCATGTGACTCCTATTATCATCACACCAGGCCACTCCTCTCAGATATTATACTGCGAGGTGAAATGTAGACATCTCATTGGCTGTACGCCGTGGATTGTTGGCCCAGCGTCCACTCCATTTACTTTTCATTAAAAAGGAAAATTGTTCATGTTCAGCCGTGCAACCAACTAAACGTGAATGATTGGTAGAATAATACATTTGGGAACAATACTAAAGGCAATACAAACAGATGAAATAGAAATAACCTCCAACAAATGTTGAACGTCGCTGATGAATGATGTGAACAAGAGACAAGGAAGACACACTATGACAGAACATCATATCTCACGATCTTCGCTTGTAGCAGAATGTAGCCTGGCGAGCCAGAACCAACTCATCGTCCACACATCGCTATGCGCTTGCATTGGGTCTGGGAAAATCAGGCTCGCCGTCGTCATGGATTCAATCGACTAATCAGCATGGACGTGGGGGGAGTTTGTATGGCTACGTGAGACATGGGCGGAGTTTGTACGGGCTGTGTGAGACATGGGCGGAGTTTGGTTGTCATGCCTCCATGCCGCTTGTCCCACCTACTGTGCTGTGTGTGACAGGATAACCTGATTTGATTGACACATTTTTATTTTTTTTTACGTTTTCTGACCCTGGTTTTACCAGACCCAATGCAAGCGTTTAGCAATGTCCGATGCATGGACATACTTTGGTTCTGGCTCGCCAGGCTAAGCAGAATGTGCACCAATATGGGTCATTCTTTTCGCTAATTGTAAATAGTATTGTTCCAATTAGCCAAACAAAACTGTGCTGCCAAGGATTTTCGGAATGTAAAAGAAGCAGAGGGAGGCAAACCCAAACGGTGGTGTGACAACAGTTCCAACAGACATCCAGATGATGAAGCTGCCAATAGCAGATGTTGAGCAGTGTTGGGAAGGTTACTTTTATAGTAGTCCCTTACAGTTACCTGTTACTCATTAAAAAGTGTATTCAGTAACGTAATCCCTCTTTAAAAGTAAAGTAAAGGGTTACATTCTTTAGATAACTTTTAAATACAATTCTACAAGTCAAGAGTGTCAAGCATTTCATTCAGGAATGTCTTGCAAAAAGCTGCTCTAAAAAGGTATGGGCTTCATACAAAGGTGGGTGTGGTCTCCTGTTTCTGATGCAAGAACATTTGCAAATAAAAATATTTTTACATGAAGGAATGATGACATGATGGCATCTATTCCACTATTCCAGGGAAATAACTAATCTAAATGACACCATACACTGGCTTTTGTGGTGCCCCTATTAAAGCTATTTCCACAAAGTGGGAAGGCCATAAATTCTGCAGAAGTTCATCAGATCTTCAAGCATGCTGGTTGAAGAAAGCCCGGAGTCACTGTTCCCTTTGAAGAAGGCTTTTATTGATCCTATTGATCAGTATATTACCTCATAATCATGTATCTCTATGAAGCATTCCAGCCTTCTCCCATCTCAGCGAAACTGGCCAAGCTTTAAGGCCATCTAGATCCTCCTCTGCCTAAGACATTTGGTGCGGTCTGGTGTTGTACCTCTTCTGACACTGTAGCCAATGTATGGAGTTGCATAATGTTGCATTTCAACCATTGAAGTGTCAAATTACTTCCACCTCACTTCAAACTTCACCTTCCCATCACGGCAATGACGTTGAGTGGGTGGGGATTGTGGCATGAGCGGAGGGCCCCCCCAGTGCTGACGCGGTGTCGGTGTTCCTGGTGCTATATAATCTCTGTTTGCATTAACGTCTGTCCCCCATGCATTCAGCGCCCTAATCTCCTTGCACCCATCCCGGGCCCAGCCACCCCATTCCATCCACCCTGTGCTCTGCATCCATAACTGCCACTTCCTCTAGAGTCTGCCATGAACTTTGACCCCCACTCAGAACACTGTGTGCTCCACTCGTTATTTTGTGCATTTTCAAAAAGGGCTCAAGGTGTAGACGCATTGTGTCTTTACCATGAAGAATGAAATCCAAAGTTTTGTAATAAGCGCATGAGGAGTGGCTGTAGCTCACTTGGTAGAGCGGCCGTTCCAATGACTTGGACGGCATGGCATAGCATACATCCATTCATCAGCAAAGCGTAAACCCAGAAAGTGCGCTGGAATCTTGGAGAAAGAGGGTCAATGCCAGAGCAGTTGAATAAACATAGATGATGTATACATCCCGGTCTGGTGATTGGAGAACGGGTAAGGTGATCACTGATATTTGGAGAATGATGTGTCCAATGTGTATTTGGCAAACTGTGACAGTTAGGGAAAAGCATGATAAGGCTAACATCTCTTGAACTGGTGTCACCTTTTTTGCAGGAAATTAATAGTACAAAATCTCCTGTATTTTCAATACATTTCACTGTAAGTCGATAATGAACTCTGGTCATAGAATAAACTCCCATCACTCCAAGTAACTTTACTCCCAACCCATCCCAACAGTTTTACTTGAACCTGTTTGAAACTGCAAATTACTGCAACGGCACAGTCGGGTCTAGCGTTTGCCAAAGTGGTTTCAATTTGCTTAAATAACACGGATGGTTACGTTGTGTCACCACTTATATGCATTGTTTAATGCCACTACTGCTTTCCTCCGTACTGTTTAGGTCCCCCCGCCCTTTCTCTTGTCCCAGAGCTCCCCTCAACAGCAGTTTTCAATTAAGATTAGCGTCCAACATGGAGGTGGGCCAAAATATTTTCCCTGCCTGGGGTGGAGAGTGTATATGTGGGTGTGTTGCCTGTGTGTGTGTTTGTGTGTGTGTTGTTGCGAGTATGTGTGTGCGAGTGCAGTGTAGGGGAAGAGGTCGACTTGGGCTGCGATCAATGGCTGCGATAACGGAGCACGTCATAAATTAATGGCGGTGATGTAACAGTAAAGATGCCAGAACACTGCAGCACAACTTCCTCACGTTAGCTCGGGCACGTCGAGCGGATGGAGCGGATGGAAAGGTGGCCCACTGCACTGGCATCGTTGCAGTTGATATCCTAATGGGATGGGTGTGATGGGGTCGTAAAGAATTTTGTGCTGTTCCATATAATGAATTTGTTTTTCTCCATGGCCAGGGGGAAAACTACAACTGGAAACAAGATAAACATATAAAAACAACACAAATGAACGAAGAACTAGAAGCACTCAGAGATTGCAAACCTGCGCCTAACCCCAAAGCAATTTGCAGGTTGAAAAAAAGATGCAAAGAAGTGCTCACGGCGGGATTTGAACCCGGGATGAAAAGATTCGGAGCAGACAACCTTAAGTTGCTGTCGGCGCCTCATCCGCCATGTTTTAATTCTGAAACATCCCGAATGCGATCAGAAACGTTCGGAAATGGTACCGCCGGTCAAAAAAAGCTGCAGGAGACACGCGTGACGTCACTACGGAGAACGGGCGCTGTTCGTTCTCCCGTTAATATCAAATCAAACTTTATTTACATAGAAATTTTCATGCAGAGCAATGTTACTTATAGGGTACAGAAATGCACCCAAATTGAATCACTTCTTTCTATCGTCATTTCCAACAATTCTGGAAAATTTCATCCGGATCCGTGTTCAACTTTTTCAGTTATCGAGGGGACAAACCAATGGGGGTGAAAACATATTCTGTTCCGCGCGCTCCGCCCTGGAGCTCCCCCCGATTGCGAATGACCCATTGACTGTATTCCCACGTACATTGTGACCTGGAAGTCTGGTCACGTGAACGCGCTAAGCGTCCAGCAATATATTGGTAAGTTGGTGATTCAGTATTGTTATGTTACTTATAAACTACAGAAATGCACCAAAATGTAATGTGTCACTTCCAACACAGGTACAAAATTTCATCCAGATCCGTGCACAACGTTTTTGGGGACAGACGAACCGTTATCTTGGGGACAGACGAACCAACCAATGCTACCAAAAACATAACATGAACTAATCAGGAAGTGAAGGCCAGAATAAAACAAGCCATCGAACCATATGAAGATCTACACTCAGTAGCATAGATCCATTTATACACTCGTACATACAACATACACTCGGGCTCCTCAGGGATGGGTTGAATGCGGATGAAGAATCTCACTGTACATGTATGTATGTGTGATGAAATAAAGTACCTTATCTTTTTAAAAAAGTAACCTTGCCAACCCCTCTTTCATGACTATGTCCTCCTCAGACTCTGTGGCACAAGCAAGTCGAAGTAGAAAGTTAGGGATGCTATAGAAAGCTGTGAATATTAATCTTATTGGCCGTATGCTACATGATGAAAACCCACTCTTCTTTTTACACAGATTGATAGCATCCATCTGCCAGCTATCACTTTGTTTCCTCATGTACTAGTCATCGCCCGGTTCATGAGCCATGAATGGAAGAGACGCCACGGCCAACTCCTCTAATCTGGGAGTCTGGCCAGTGCAGCTCGCCATTAGCGCTAATTGATTCAGCCCGTCGGAGAACTGAAGGACACTACTCAAGTGTTACATTTGATTCAGTGGGCTGTCCGTTTGAATGCGTTAATAACACGGTACACGCTATGGGATTACATTACATGCTTTCGATGTAATGCAATTTAGTCTCCAAATTTTAACCTCGGGGCTTTCCCAATGTGTATTGAGAGCTAATGGCAATGTCACACAGTAACGGTAAACGTTCATATCTCTAACTAGCCTGGCAGAACCAACGCATCGTCCACGCATCGCTAGACGCTTGCATTGGGTCTGGGAAAATACAAAAGTATGAAATCAATTGACCAATCAGCTCGGACGTGGGGGGGGGTGTATGGGTTACGCACAGTGCTTAATTTGTAAATTACCAGGTGCCGGAACAAAATTACATACAACAGCAAGTCGATGGCGACATGGACTCAGGTGCCGGAACGCACAGGAAAACAAGTAAAAACGACCCAACGAGTCCTGCACGGGTCCGTTTTTTGAGAAGCACATCACTTGGCCTCGACTAGACACTCCAGATTCTTGACCAGCACCTTGGCCACGGGGAGAACATGTAAACTCCACACAGAAAGGACCTGTCCGGGTTGGGATGCGAACCCAGGACCTTCTAGCTGTGAGGCAGGAATGCTAACCACTGTGTCACCGTGCAATCTTAACAAGAGTGATGTGCTAGCACATACTTTGTTCTCCAAGTTACTTACCATGCTTTTATCCTTTTATCGTCATGATAGTGACTCATGGTCATCCCTGTATTGTTTTCCACTTTTTCCCCACACGTCTTTCTCTCATTAAATGTCCCCTCCAGGGATAAATAAAGTGAATTCATGCCTCACTTTATTTCCATTGCCCCCACACTGCTCCGCGTTTACGGCTGTATATTGGAAGAGAACCTCGGCGTGGACCCACCGCTGATAGCACAGTGTGAATTCTCAGTGCGAACACAATCGATCCTCACCTCAAACAAACCGGACCCCACACTGTGGCGAGGTCTGTGTTTACAGGGAAAACAAAATTAACAAATAACACAGCATTGAGTTTGGTCGAAAAGGGAAGTGGCTTCCTGTGGATCGATATGTATAGACCTCTCATCCCAGTGGGGTAATTGTGGAGAAAGAATGAGATAACACATAGCAGCACACTGTGCATCAAATGTATATTAGTGTAGTTTATAGTTTAGAGTTTCGTTTTTCACTAAGTTCCCATTTCATTTGTATTACTGAATCCCAGTGGTGGAAAGTAACAAATTACATACTCACATTACTGTAATGAATTACTTTTTATGAGTAATTTGTAATTTTCTGAATAGTTTTTGAAATGTGTAATTTTTACTCAAGTACATTTTTATGTTAGTACTTTTAACTCGTTGAATTTGAGTCCCCTCACGTTACTGATTACAAAGCATATTGGTGGATGGTGAAAATGTTTGATTACCTAATTATGTCACACAGACTCTGTATAACATATTGGGCATTGCGGTGCCCATGGAGCCGAAACTTCTCCTACTTAATGATGACTCGAACTTGGACTTGAACACCAAACAATGGAAGATATGGCTCGCTGGATTAACGGCGGCAAAAAAACTGATTGTACAACGTTGGCTGCCGCCACACAAACTGCCACCACGAAAATGGCTGGAATACTTCCTGGATGCTGTCATGTTGGAACTCTCTACGGCACGTATTAACAGAGCAACAGCAAATACACTGAACTTATGGAAAGGAGCTGCAGCTGCTATAACGGAAGAGCTAAAATAGGAACACTGACAGAACACTAAAAACCACTGGGGTGGGGGCAGGATTGGGGGTTATAATGTGAATGACTTTGCAACTGTAATTGGTCTGTGAAATAAATATTAAAAAATTGTTCACAAAAAAAAAAACTTGAACTTTTCAAGAAACCCAAAGCGCAAAACAAAATAAAAAATAGCGTCCAAAAGCCTGAGTAAACAGGTGCCTCCTTCAGTGCAGACTTGAAGGAGTCCACAGTACCACAGTTTGCTTTCATATTGGAAGAGAACCTCGGCGAGGATTGATTTTAATTTTCGATTGAATTAAATTTTCAGTTTAACTCGTGTAACTGGCTACAAATGAGTGTTTCCTCCTGACAATGACGTAGTAGGCATGTGACTTGGTCAGCTAACCTAGCTTATCTTATCTTAGCTCAGCAGCCATGTTTGGTAGTCGGCTCTGTCCAGGACAGATTAATAAATGAAGCCGTTTGGTATATTCCCAAGGAGGGAATCCACCGTATAGGGTGGATTGCCCCAATGTGGGCCCCTTTTTGCAGTTCCCTAAAGAAGGACAGTCAGTTGCCTAATGTGGTACAGTGTGGTGTAGTGTTGAACAGTTGAACTAGACGCATTACCATAGTTTGCTCTTAATATAGTTTCACTGACATTCATTAGTGTACACAGCAAAATTAGAAGTGTTGTTCTGAGTTGGTTTTGCTAGTGTTAATTATTCCAGAGTTGGTTGGAGTCACCAGATCTTGATTGTAGTATTACACTGGAAGTGCTCAAACAGCTCTAATTGAGGTGTTGTTTTAAGTTGAGTTAAATGATTAACACTGATTTAGAGGGACTTTCCACATCCGGTTTGCCAAGCGTCTTCCGTTTGGAAGGAGTATTAACACTAATCAGTGAGGAGAAATAGACTAGAATAAGGTCAAATGTAATACTGAGTGTTAAAGAATTGGAGTTAAACTATTAACACTTTCAAAATATAAACTCTGGGAAAGTGTTAAATGTAACACTATGGAAGTTGATTCAACACTGGTCGCTTTTCTGCGTAGGGAGGAGCCAGAGGCACTGGAACTTAGGTGTTCCACATTAGGCAGTGGCCCACATTAGGGCAATCGCCGTACGTGATACCACCAAAATGCCTGCCACATGACGTTACGTGTAACAGCCCCATACATGACATTCTGGAAGTGAGTCAACACTCAACAATAAACAAGGCTTACTGTTAACCGCACCCCACTGTGTGGTCAGGGATCAGTGCCCCACCAAATGTGGTTCCAGCAGGTCGTCCACATGTTCACCTGCGGTGCCTCCTGCCCACCCACTGCTATGTCATGCCCCACCTAGCATGGCGCGCTAGAGGAAGCCTTCCCTTAGCACAGTGGAGACTGACAGCCTGTCTTCAGCTGGGAAATACAGACCTCACCAGTCACCAGACAAATAGTACATTTATTAACGTGTTTGGCTAAACGGAATAAATACAAATAATGTTTTACTTTGTATATATATGTTTTCATGAGTGTGTTCACGTTAGCCTGGCGAGCCAGAACCAATGCATCGTCCACGCATTGCACATCGCTAGACTGTATAGACTGTAGACTATGTATCGGTATCGGTAGTACTCGGTATCGACGAGTATTGAAATTATTGTACTCGTACTCGTATCGGTTTCCCCCCC
>OMKY01093583.1:0-11850 GCA_900302395.1 Bregmaceros cantori | reverse complement strand
CACATATATCTATGTGTGTACATACACTTCCACATTTTTGTTGCGTACATTTTTATTTACCTACGTCCACACCCATATTCAACTCACGTTACTTACATTTCTATTTACACTCACTTTCCACCACTCTTTTGTAGCCCTCCGATGGAGAGCGAGAGAGATGGGGAGAGAAGAGAGAGAGAGAGAGAGAGAGAGAGAGAGAGAGAGAGAGAGATGGAGAGTAAGAAAAATATGTCATATTGGCCATGCTCAATGGTGCAGTGGTCATACCATGTAGCTGTCTGTGCGGCAGATCTATTATAGAAGGTTCCCACGAGACGCAGTTCTATTATAGAAAATTCCCACAGGACTCTGGAAGATGGAAGTGAAGCCAGGAATGGACACATTCATAGAAATCAGGGCTTGGAAACAATTATTTTTCAAATGTTCCGTTCCGAACGGTCCAGGCAGGCCTATGTTTAACGTTTTAAGAGTAAAATACATTTATAAAAAAAAAAAAAAAAACAACTCCAGTAAGACTACAAGTACCAGCTGAGAAATGTACTCAAAAGCATTTTTGAAACTATAAAGTACAAATTATAAAACCATATTTTGCCTTAACACTTTACAGCCAATATTTTTTGAGGGGCACACTCAGAAATGAAATAAAACCATTTTTATTAACTTCTACTCAGTGCATTACCGAGTACCGTCCCCTGCTGACTCATTCATGCTATACATGGAGTCCTACCATGTTGTTGCAGAAAAAAAAGAAAAAAAGGAACGACCCTGTTTTGGGAAAAGTAAGTAGACATACTGATATTTTTGTTAAAAATCTACTGAGTAGAAGTAATACGTACTCACGGAAAAGAATACTGATAAAAGTATAGATACTTGAATGAATGAATGAATGAATGTTTATTTGAACATGTCAACAAGAGAAACATTAGAGAGATTTGAAACATAAGATACCAAAATAAGAAGAGAACACAACGCATCATTCTTGGCGACATGGAAATTCAGTCGGGAGGGAATAGAATAATCTCCTTTACCACACTACTGGTTGGCCGTCTAATTTTGATGGGTTGGAAGGGGGATGTTCCGCCCACGTTCACACAGTGGCTCAGGGATGTACTACACAGTACATTTTGCAGTGTTAAATCAACACTTAAAGAGTTACATTTAACACTGTGTCCGAGTGTATTTGGTCCTTATCAGATTTGGTGTTAAATGAATTATTTCCACAGTGTTAAATGTCGACCTGAGACAGTGAGTATCCGTATGCCCCAGGGAGGGCACAGAGGGTAGCACCGCCGCCACGCCCGCAAAGGGACGGGCGTCTGCATCTCAGCGGACGAAGGCCGCGAGGGCCTACGATACGCCAAGTCGGCCTCGGCGCCTCTGCAACCCAAACCCCTTGGGGTCCAAGCCGGGTTCCGCATGAGTCCCGACGCAAAGTTTCAGAGAGAGGATGAGGTGGGCGGGGCTTTGTAGAGTATAATTGACACGGTGCCTTATAACTCTGCAAATTAACACCAACACTGATAAATATTCATCTCTCTCTTGTTGTAATAACTCTGAAAGAGTCAATGAACTTTGACACTGCATATTTAACACTGCAAAATTTACTGTGGACTTAACTTAAGGTTAGGAAAGATTAGATGCACCTTACATGGATCTAGAGAGCATGTCTAGAGATCTAAGTGCTGCGTGACCCCTTGACGTTCCAGCATACCGAACTCACAACTATTATTATTATTATTATTATCATTATTATTATTATTATTTGTATTTCTCTATTTCTTTGTGCTCTCTTGTTGCTGTCTTGCTATGCCACTCGAGATAGACTGCTGATGCGACAGAGAATGGTGACTCACCTTCTCCTAAAAGGACAAAACGTGAATAAAAATACCTTTGAAAGAAAGAGAGAATGAAACGTGTTGGAGATCATGGTCTGCAATGGTTGAATGGGCTGATTGAAGTGTGCCTCTAGTATGGACATGTGTAATGGTTGGACGATTGGATGGTTGAATGGGCTGATTGGAATATGCCTCTATGATGGGCAATGTGTTTGAACAATGACTCCCTGCTGGTAGCTGTGCAGTCGTAACAGCTGCAGGCTGTAATTGTGTTCTGTGATGAGTATGAGCGGTTACAGTGTTAGGCGGACTGTCAATGTAGGTACACCCCCCACCACACACACACAGGATGTGATGATGTGCAGGGGATGGATAGGCAAACAGAGAGAGAGGGAGAGAGCGAGAGAGACTTGATGGAGAAAGATGGAAAGTCGAGACATGGAGATGCAGAGCAGGTGAGATACAGATGGGGAGAGATGGAGACAGAGATATCAAGAGACAGATGGAGAGAGATAAGGACAGACAGAAGTCTGAAGAGAGATAGAGATATAGGGGAAGGTGGTTTTTATGAGAATAACTATTCTGCTTATTGCACTGGCCTATGGGGAGGATCCTTACAGTGTTCCCATCTTGAACATGCCCCCAAATATTTGCACAAAGGCCCGATGAAGAGAGAGATGTAAATATGGAGGCAGTGTTACGATTCCTGGTGGTGGTTACATAGAAATTACCACCGACATTCAATATATGTGAATGAGAGTGAATGACGTGTGTTTGGTGTACTGGAATAGCGGACATTCAACCCTTGTTCCGTCTAAGTGGCTGAAATGCACCTGATGACAATTGCCAAGGCTTTGGAATAATATTGACGGATGTAAAAGATGAAACATCCAACAAAGCTCTACAAACCATCTCTTGAAAGTAGAATACTTAGGTCCAACTAACCTCATGAGAATGGTAAAAGGTGGTTTAAGTGTCAATGCAGGATGCAAGAACAGCTACCGGATTCAAATCATTTGATTAGTGGCCCAGTTCATTCTCGAATATTAACTGAATACATTTGAAAGTGAAGTGTGTGTTGGTTGACACATGCATTTAACGGATCCGATAGGGGGACGTTTTCTTTTTTTTATTTTGTTAAAGATATTCTTATTCAGAGAATTCAAACAAGCAAGTTTAGGAAGTTTAACATTACAAATAGTAAACTCCAATAGTCCGTCGGATATGGTAGCGCTTAAAAATTGAATAAGATCCATAAAATAGCCGTCAGGTCAGATTATGTCAGAGCGCCAAAGTGTGTGCGCTCTGAGCGTACTCGCCTGAGATAGAGATGGCGCCAAGCGCCTTAGCAATGCAGTAGTGGCATCTAGCTGCAGCCTTGAAAAACACTAGAACTGCTTCATAAACATGACAAAGAGTCAGAATATGGAGATAAGTGATATAAAATGGAGAGAGAGATGGAGAGAGATCAGGAAGTGGAGAGGCGAGAGAGATGAAGAGAAGGTGAGATAAAATGGAAAGAGAGAGATGGAGAGAAATAAAGAAACGCAGATGGAGAACGAGGAAGCGTGGAAGGTGATAGATGCATAGATCTGTGCAGATGTAGCAATGCCACTTTCATACACTTGACAGCCATACTCGAGTCGCAGAGGAAGCCTACTGAGAGAGGGAGGGAGAGAGAGAGAGAGAGAGAGAGAGAGAGAGAGAGAGAGAGAGAGAGAAGAGAGACGGTGGGTTCTCTGGGGGGGCTCTCTCCCTCTCTCCCTGTAGCTCTGTGTCCCACGGGACCGAAACTCTGATAAGGGAGAAGGCATCTGTCCTCCCAGCTGTCAGCACCAGGTGGTCCTAGCGAGAAAATAATAGGTAAGAGAGAGGAGAGAGAGAGAGAGAGAGAGATAGACAAATTGAGGAGGGAGACAAGGAGAGAGAGGAAAGAGTGAGCGTGGAGAGGGAAATTGTGAGAGTGAGAAGGAGACAGAGTAGAGAAAAGAGGGGAGAGAGATCGAGAGAACAGAGAGAGGGAGTCGTGAGTTCGGTCTGGACAAGTTTTTGTTATAATGCATACTACCTGCAGTGTCAAGAAATAAAAAAAATAAAAGTTAGAGATTAATCGATTAATTGAGCAATACGATTACTAAAATCTGTATGTCTTTGTCTCTCTTCCTCTCTCTCTTTCTGCCTCGCTTTCTCTTCCTTTGTCAATCTCTCTCTCTTTCCCAGTCTCTGCATGTCATTCTGGGCATTGGTTTTCCCAAATGGTCTACAGACTTAGCAGACTGTTGCTTCAACTTTGTCCAGCGACCATCTGGTCGCAGTTGCTGTACGCATTGTCACCAAACAATTCTTTCTTCATCTGCGGTATTAGTTCTGCCTTCATGCGTCTGTGTGTGTGTATCCGTGGAACAGAATAGGTCCGCGCTCCCAATTGAAATAATTCCGTTGTGGATGAGATGAACACAGATTTGTGCTCATTTTTGCGCCAAGTTGTCCTTGCTGTGATAGTGAAAGCCATTTAGGATGTTAATTCAGACAAAATGAATGCTTTTAAGTCTGTTATTATTATAGGAAAGTGACGGGTGAAGATAAAACAACTAAAACTTGCTACAACTGACTTTGTGTAACCAAACTTTGGTCGTGTACAGGGCTTGAAAATGTTAAGTTTAGATAGAGTTTATACAAAATATATTTGGTGGACTTTCAAACTTCAGTGCAGCTTAATGTGAAAAGCGAATTAAAGACGCCACTACATTTTCTTCTTCATCTGTCCACTAGATGGAGCCCCAGTTGCATACGGCTTGACTGACTGAAAGTGAAAGTTGGATGGATGCACAACCGGAAATAGTCTCTCAGGCATAGTATATATTAAAATATATAGAGAATGAAAAAATAAAATGTTTTAACTGTTTTTGTAGATTTCATAATGCTCAGTTTCTGTTCCGGAAAAGTTGAAGTAATCTTTTTTTCGTTTCCGTTTCCGTTCCTCATAAAATTCCATAAAATTCTGTTTGTTTTCGGTTGAGAATCACTGCAGGCAAGATACTGTAGGTATGCCAGTTTGTCTAAATCAGGGGAGGACATGTTTCAGTATGAATGCCCGGTGGTGTTTAAGTTAAATGACAAGTTTCTAAATACTTACAGTTTCAATAGCGTGTGAAAGGGTGTATGTCCCATCGTCTCTGTTGATGATGCCCTTGCCTATGCTTGATTCTATTCCTCTCTCCTCGCTCTGATTCTATTCCTCTCTCTGTCCATTGTGATCCAAGTGAGTCATTCTCTTGTCTGAAAAAGCCTTAAATTCACGAACTGAAATGTAGGCCTTGAATGTTTTAAAAGACTGGTATTTTCATTGAAATCTTAATTACATTCACATGTTTGTGAAGTGTCTCAGAAAAATGTGCCTGTGTTGTGTTGCTATCTTGTTTCTACGATGCTGCTGTTAGTCAAGAATCGATTTTGCTTATTTTGCTTCTACAAAGAGTTCAGCATCCCATCAGTAATCATTTTTACATTTTCATTTCAACATACAGATCGTGAGAGGTGCGTGGTTATCTAAGGAAATCTTATTCCAGCTATATCTAAAGAAATTGGTCTATGTGTGGGGTGTTTTTTTATGTCTAGATATGTGTTTACATAATGTTCTATTTTCCTTATGTGTGTGTCGACTCTCTCCGCATTTACGAGCGCGGTAGACAAACTGCACCAACATCATCATCAACATCAGAGCGAGCACCACAGATCCACGCGAGGCAAAAATGTCAGTTGAGAGAAAAATCTTTGAGTGAAAGAGAATATTGATGCGGCCGTGCTTAGCAAATATACATCAATGGTGGTATGGAAGGGCACATCGATCCCGTGCACTGCTTCAAAACGCATTACTGATGTGGCGGTAAATGGCAGGACGGAGGCACAGGGAGAGTCCGCTGCACCGCGGCCTCGCCTTGCGGAACGCCTCATGCAGTCTTTATGAGGGAAGCAAAGTGAGCGTCTAATGATCCAGTGATTAAAGCACCAAACAGACTTATCAGGCTTATCTACACACACCCACATGCAACTACACTACCAGGAGCTGGGTTATATAAAGTAATTTTAAAAAAAGAAAAAAATATAGTAACTTTGTCTTTACCATGAACGGTATATAAAAATGGACAGTGTGTTCGTTTTGATGTCTGTGCCTTCTTCCGGGTTGGTATTGGTGGAGCCTCGTCTCCGGAAATCGCGCCCTATGGTACTTTCCAATACAAATATTCCAATCTTAACAGCCTGTTTTAAACTATTTAAAGATCATTTCTAATTGATGTTTGAATGTATATTGTCGGGATAATCAACGGTTCATTACGTGAGGAAGGTCATAATTTCACAAACGCGTCAGATTTGGCGTTAATATTTTATATTTCAGCTCCCATTGGATCCCATTCATTCTGACTCTGTCATTGGCGCCCCTAGTGGACAGTACCACCGGAAGAAGTCGCATGTGGGGTGTCTCTCTCTCACCTACCGTAGAGCTCTCTCTACCTCCCGTTGTCTCGGGATATACGGGTACTTTCAGCAATGGCACCGCGCGTTCGGACGCTTCAAGCCGGCTAGGATGAAAGCAATAGGATGACGTCACGCACGCTGCGTCTACTTATATATAGTCTATGGTCTTTACCCCTTGATTCAGTTATGATTCCTCAAGAAACTAATTTAGATAAATGAATGATACCCAAGCAGAGCAGAAACAAAGGTTTGGGTGACTTTCGGTACACCCGTATATTCAGTTATGTTATACAATGAACAGTACATCATACAGATGAGGTATGCAGAAAGTAAATAAATAAAGTAAAAGTTGTTAACTAGTTGTGGTACATATAAATCACACAGGCGCTGGGAACAGATCATCAAACGAGACAGAGACGGATCTTCAGAAAGACGATCATAGTTCATGAACGTAAAGTCCAAGATCACTTATCTCTTCCTCTCAAGTTGCTTGACTGTCGGGTTGGTTGGCCGGAAGAGGAGAGGTCTGTTTGGGATTTTGTCGCCGAGTCGTCTGGACGCCAGGACGAGCCTCTGGTAGGAGAGCTTAGCCAATAGCACGTCACGCCCATCAGCCGCAGGTGTAGGTGTGTGCTTAGCCGGCAAACTCGCCGCAAGTGTTTTTCTTGTCATCCGTGGCCGAAACAGCTTGATTAAGAGAACAAAGTACTTACTTAAGAGTAAAAATACTTGCGTTGCAGATCTAGTGAGTAGGAGTAAAAAAGCGAAAAATAAACACTAAATACAGGGGGGCGCGCGGTGGCAGAGTGGTTATAGAGCATGTTCCCCCCCCCCAGACCACAGGTCAAGCAGCGCCACAGGTTCTAATCCTCTCTCCGGCTTTTCTGCAATATCTCCCCCCGACTATTCATCCCAGTTTCCGAGTTAATCCTATCACCATCTCTCTTAAAGAATGAAAAACAGTGTTTGTGCCGAAAAAATACCTATACAGATACTTGAAAAATCGACTTAATTACAGTAAAGAATATGTTTTAACTTTTTACACGTTTTTTAATCTGGAAATTTTGATGATTCTGATGAAAAAAAAGCATGCGTTTTGTGCCAGTGACATGGTTGATGCCATTCATTAAATGTGCGTGCTCCAACGCACTTGCAGGCCCGTGTGTGTCTGTGCGTGCGTGTGGGCGCGAGGTTGCCCGCCTGCCCCTGCGACCACCAGTCATCAGCCTTTCATCAGTTTGTCAGACTGACGTTTGACTGATCAACTGTGACATCCGCCGCCGTGAGGGATCACATACACACAAATAGAGAATTGCATGTGGCGAATTTACCATGACAACATCATCATTGACCTCACCAACCATGAGAGTTGCGTGTGTGCACACGGGCGGCTTGGCACGAATAAGGACCCATTCGACGGCGCGCAATGTTTCGCCTGTGTGGGGTGGCTTGAAGGTCGACTTCAGCCACATTGCCGGAAATGTGTCATTAGCATTAGTTAGCTTCGCCATGTTGTTGGGTTACTGAGTAATATTGGGGGTGTATTTCAGCTCCTACATCCGCCGTCATCCTTCAGAGGATCAGAATTGTCTCTGTACCACAGTCTGTGCCAGAGTAGTTGGCCCACTGTCCTTTACAGTAATTTTGCCAAGCATCCTTCACAATAATTTAGCTCAATATCTGTTTAAACTTAAAAATCAAAATCTGTTTATTTATTTAGCGCCTTTCATGCAGAGCAACACAAAGTGCTTAAAAGAAACAGAACAATGAACAGTACATTACCAACAGCCTCCCAACACAAGCAAATGGACACACTGACCCACACACTTTAAGTTATCCCACTGTCCTTCGCAATAGATTAGCCCAATATCTTTTTCGATAGGTTAGCCTACTACAAGAAGTTAGTTTAGAATACTTCACAATATGTTATCTATCTATCTGTCTATCAGCTAGTATGAGGTACATTCCTAACTAAACCTATATTCTTGCTGTAAGATCAGTGAGCAAGACAACTGTGCCACTATCCAACCTGGTAGTATAATTTAGCTTGCTTAGTAGAGTAGATTTCCCTAAAATGGGCCACTGTCCCACCTTAGGCAACTGACTGTCAAACATTAGGAAGTTGCAAAAAAGGGCCCACGTTAGGGCAATCCACCCTACTCATAAACTCTCATGAACACAATGCTGACCAAGCTAAACGTGGCTGCTAACTTTGGCGTACTGTTCCTAAGTCACCTCTTGTTTACTGTTCCCGGCCTAATGTGGAGGAACCTGCAGCGGCAGATTAACCGCGTTAGATTGATGATGTCTGGGGGTGCCGCTAGATTGTTCTGCGATAGATTGATGATGTCTGAGCTTGTGTGTCATTTGAGGCTCTGATTATGTCTGGAAGCCCACCGGGAGATGCTCTATGCACACTGCATATAGACAGCAAGCATCCCACCCTTTATAGTACAGAATATCTCAGCATGCTATAGCACAGAGTGTATCATATAAAGCAGGGGGCCTTAACCTTTTTTACCCAAAGGACCCTTTTTTCTGGGTTGAGGTAACCATGATCGATAATATAGCAGTAATGTTTGGAATAATGTGGAAAAATGCATAGTAGTCCTTTAAATTGCTGGAAAAAATATTGGTTTCTCTTGCTGCTTGTTAACAATCAAACTCCAATGTTGTTTAGTTTGTTGTATCGTACAGCCTTCCACCACTGTCCCCAGGTGGTGGAAGGCTGTACCGTGGTAAATGTATATTACTCACATTAGTGCATATTCAGATATTTTGTGGACACCCAGTTCAAAACAAATGTGGACCGCTAGTGGTCCTCTGGTTGAGAATGGTCGATATAGATCAGCACATCCACACAGACATCCTAGCTTCTATAGCAATTTCGCCTCCGATCCCTTATGATAGGTTAGTCCACAAGTGCACAGTCCTTTACAACTGGTTTTTAAAATATCTATTCATGATAAAAGTTACATTTACATGGGATAGAGAATGACGTCCACTTTTATTGAGCAAAACAATCACATCAAAGTGTTATGGAAATGTGACTTGTAGAGTCACACCTCCATTTTCCTGATTGGCTACAAGCTGTGACATCATCCGATGTCCCCTCCCATCGGCTATAAATCAGTGATGCTTCCTCATGGTGTTCGGCCATGTTTCCTGCTTAGATCATAGCTTAGCTTAGCTAGCCGATACCTGGCTAATGTCCAGTATAGCTTGTGAATTGAATAAATAAAGCATCATTGAATGTATGAAATTTATTTAACAAATTTATTGCATCATAGTTTTATTTAAAATACATCTGAACACAATGGAATGCATTCTCTTACATCACTGCGTCGTCTTCAAACTAAAATCACTGAGATTGATGTGTGGCGTGAGCTCTGTAAAGTAGCAGGATAATGAGATGCCTCTGAAGGATATTTTACATTAAAAATGTAAATTAAAAACTCCCGTCCCTCCCCATACCACCCATCACCCTGTCCACTACAATGTTCCGCTTGGTTCGCTCTCCTTACAGCTCCTGCATTTAAGGAGCGTGCAGAGGGATTGTGTGGGCGAGTGCGTGTGTGTGTGTTTGTGTGAGTGTGTGCATCGACAGTCGCATCCATATGGAGAGTGTGAGAGAGTGTGGGAGGGAGTGTGAGAGTGTGTGTTTGTGGGGGAAGGGGGGCGTGTGGAAGACTATGGAAGTGTGTACGAGAGTGTGGGAGGGTTTGGGGACTGAGGGAAGAGTGTGTAACATTTACTAGCGATAAAAAGATGATTGTGAACAAACTTTGGACGCATTGTAGGGGCAATATTTAGTCAATAGCATGTACACACAACACAGTATATTTGACAAGCTTTTATTTTTTTTAAGTTATTTTTTGGGCGTAAGCGCCGTTTTTCATTCTTAAGAGAGATAGTGACATGGTTAAAATCAATCAATCACATACATACATTACATAGTTCACTCATTCATAGACAGACATTAAAAGCGCGAACAGTCCAAGCTCAGTGGAATTGTTGGGTGACAACTGCTCTACAGACAAAGTATCCAAATACATCATAAATTCATTACAAAACCTGCAGTCCCTTATAAATACATTTTAACATAGGGTGAGTTGGTCCTAACGTGGGCCACTGCCTAATATGCCACTAATAAGCTCCAGTGGCTCTGGCTCCTCCCTAAACTAATGAATGTCAGTGAAACTATGGTAAAAGCAAACTATCGTAATGTGTCTAACATTAACTTCAACTGCTCAACACTACATTTCACTGTCCCACTTGAGGCAACAGGCCCACTGAAGAGCAATCCACCCTATTTTTGGGATTGCATGATTACAATAATACTAGCTGGTTATGAATTTGTGGAAAATATGTTATTATGAAAATATATTATAAATATATTGAAAATATATTATTACTATGATTGTAACTTTGTGAGAGACCACGTCCAATTCCAGACACACTAGCGCTATAGTTCCTAAATTGACTCGGAACTTAACTTACTTTTAAAAATGAATATGGTCTTACAATAAATATTGCACTATGCAATATGCGTATGCATCTTCATGCTTATTGGGTAGTACAGCCTCTCGCTGAGCTGTTCACGTCAACAGATTTCTACGGGTTTGTGTCAACAAGTCGATAGATTCCCTACGCCGTCATCTGCGTACAAATCAATCTCAGAAAAATCAATTTGCACGCACATGTTTGTAGCTTTCAATGCTTTGCAGCTCTGCGCCGTGACAAAGAAAGCTGTATGTGGGCGAACAAAAGCTTCTTCATTGTGTCATCATTTTCCAAATGTTTGAAAATGAGTGATGTCCATCTATTTGAAATATTTAATCATGTTTTAATTCATAATTAACTACTTTTAATCACAGATTTTGTAATTTTTTTATAGACATTTTTCATTCTTTATTGAGAGCAATAGCGACAGGATTAAACCGGAAACTGGGATGAAGAGTCGGGGGGAGACATTGCAGAAAAGTCTGCTCGACCTATGGTCTGGGGGACACACTCTCTACATGCTCGTCCACCGTTAATTACACATTTTTATCGATCTTAATTCAATTTTTTTTTCTTTCCAGTACTTCTAAGTCTAAAAGCTGGTAATTTAGTGTAATGGAAAATAAACATGAATCTGAATTTGTATTTCAGTTGAGGTGCACAAGGATAGACCCTTAGAATTATGTGGGACTCACAGAATGATAACAGACATGAACCTTGTATGTTCAATATGTATTACCCTGTTTATTACTAGTTATGTAATGGTTAAATTATAAATGTTAGTCAAGTCTTCAGGGACAGCACCAACCGCCCTCTGCTGGCGATAATACAAGCGGCAGGTGGAAACCAGAATGAATCCCTATTAACACTTTAACCCTCAGATGAACAGGCCTGATTCAGACAACTTCATCATTTCGTCAACATTTTAACCGTGGATAAAACATACTCATTGTCATACATGTTTCAAGTTTTTGCAGAAACACTTCAGCTATCAAACTAGACTATTGACATGTTTTTGTGGATGGAATAGGCACAA
>OMKY01093542.1:4021-15253 GCA_900302395.1 Bregmaceros cantori | reverse complement strand
CGCTCTTGGTGCTACGCGGAATTATAGTGATAAAAATAAATATTTCCGTGATCTGCCGGAGGTGGGACACGAACCCGGGAATCCAGCTCCACCGTAGGGCTAACCGCGATACTATCTGAGCTGTGTTAGTACCAGGCAGTAGAGTGGAGGCAACTGCTGCGTGTTTGCTGGAGGTGATCGCAGTTTGTAAGCTCATAACAGTTGTCAAACTTTTGTTACTTATAGGCTAAAGAAATGCACCAAAATGTAATCACTTGTTCCGGTGGTCATTTCCACCAACTCTACAAAATTTCCTCCAGATCCGTGCGTAACTTTTTCAATTATCCTGCTGAAAGACAAACCAAAACGACCGAAAACATAACCTGCTTGGCGCAGGTTAAAAAAAGGTGTTTTGCATTCTGGATTCAAGTCACGCCCACTCAATTTAGCCATTCCGATTGGCTGAGGATCTGCCAATCGGAATGCTTACTAGCGTCGTTAGCTCACTACTGTTCCAAAAAAAACCTTCCGACTCCAAGTGCCCCGAGTGATGCAGCCATCTCGTTGGTCCGGACGTCATCATCTCGTCGTGTAGACCAATAGGGTGGCCCCAATGAGCTCCGGCGCACCGACTCGGAATATGTACTGGAACGTATCGTGCGCTCGTCTCGCGGGGCTCGAATATCCTTTTCGTAGGACGCTATCGCAAGAGATGCATCTGCGCATGTCCGCAGTGAGTGTGAATCCCAAAAACGATCCGCTTACTTTGTTAGGGTTAGGTTAAGGTTAGGGTTGGGGGCAGGGTTGGGAGGGGTTACTTTTGGATTACTTTTGAGAATTGTTTTATTTTTACTAAATTATTTAATGTACAACAAAAATGCATTAAAATAGTTGCTGTATGATTTTAATAAGATTATTTTGAGTAATCCAAAAGTAATCCAACATATGATTACTTTTGGATTACTTTAAAAACACTATACAATCAAATAATTCAAACTAATAACCTAATATATTCCAAATGTTTTTATTTTTATTTCTGACATCTATGGTGGTTTCAGGCTATATTGTGAGCTGAACATCTGCAGTGCATTGCAAATCATTTTACAATTTCTAAAATGTAATCCAAAAGTAACCCCTCCCAACCCTGGTTAGGGGTTAGGTTAGGGGTTATGGCTTAAGGTTAGGGGTTGAGGTTGGGGTTAAGGTTATGTACTAGGACGTCAGTGTTAGGGTTTAGGAACCTAACAAAATAAGCAGACCGTTTTTGGGATTCACACTCGCTGACCACATGCGCAGATGCAGCTCTTTCGATAGCGTCCTACGAAAACGATATTCGCGTCTCGGAGGCTTCAGCGCCTACACCACAACAACACACAACCGAGACAAGTCGTCGTGTTGTTATTTCCTTTTAAAATGTCCCGCTGTCGATAACAAATGTTTCCCGTAAATACTTTAACCAAGTCTGGACTAACTCTGCTGTGACGGACCAGCGTCTCCCGCTCCGTCACTGCTGTCACCGCTGAGCTAGTTAGTTAGCTGTGGTTGCTAGCTCTAGTTAGCTGTGGTGGGTACTAGTCAGCTGTAATCCACCCGACCCGGGGGGCTTCAGGAAGTAGACAGAATGGGCTCCGTCCTCAGCCGAAGGATCGCGGGAGTGGAAGACATCGACATCCAGGCCAACTCGGCGTACAGATTCCCCCCGAAGTCTGGTAGGTTGGCCTGGGGTTAGTTTGGGGTGTGGGGCTGTGAGAGAGTCGTGTTTTGGTTCCCAGCCAAACACCCGATCAGCTGTTGTTGTTCGGGTCTCGACAAGTGGCCAGAACTACCACATGGTGCGTGCAAAAATGTTTGGGGGTCTTTCGTTTTGCAGGTAGGGCAGTGCTGGACTGGCAATATGGGCATACCGGGCATTCGCCCGGTGGCCTGATGGCTTATAGTGGCGTGGCAGGCTTTCAGCTTTTTTAACAACATACAATGCATAATATAAAACAGTATGTTTTTGATTGGTCCAGACCTGGACCAATGAGGTGTGATGCAGGCACATTGTAGTACATTTAAATTTAGGTGCAGGCCAATTAACCCTCAATCTCGGCCTGAGATTGAGAATAAATTATAGTCATATATGCTGGTGGCCTGATGTTGGTTACAAATGCCCAGCCTGAATAATCTCCCCAGTCCAGCCCTGATGTAGGGTGCATGTTCGTGGAGGAGCTAACGCCATCCATGCATATCCACCCAGATGTAAATCTAGCTGCTCTCCCTGCACTGTGACCTCGTAATGCTTAAAGTTGAGGTCAAAAATCATGATTGAAATGGGTTTCTAACTTTCTATATTAGGAATGGGGAGTCATGGTAGACCATCTAGAAAGAAAGATTTGCATTCATATAGCGCTATTCTACCATATGGCACGCCAATAGCGGCTGCTGCCATACAAGGCGCTCGCCACGACCCATTGGGAGCAATTTGGGGTTCAGTGTCTTGCCCAAGGACACTTTGGCATGGAGACTGGATTTGAACCACCAACCTTTTGGTTTTCAACCCTCCAGTCATTGGAACGGCCGCTCTACCAACCGAGCTACAACCACCAGTCTGTTGGCGCCTGTTCAGTTTACTATAATTGACAAATGTAACATGTTTTCCTTGTGTTGTCTCCAGGAAACTACTTTGCCAGCCACTTCTTCATGGGAGGCGAGAAGTTTGACACGCCGTGCCCAGAAGGCTATCTGTTTGGAGAGAACATGGACCTGAACTTCCTTGGGAACAGACCGGTCCAGGTACTTTGTGTGTTTGAATTCAAGTTTTTTTGGTGCAAGCGCCATTTTCTCATTTTCACAGCGTTAGTGTGAATGAGCGGACAAGCAGTACAAGACCATGAGGGAAAAGCGATTGCACAACGCTGCGTGTGCTGTGATCTAACCCACAATAACAAGACTATGAACTGGGGCCAGAACCTAAATTCCCCCCTTTTTGACCATTGAAAATAGCTTAAACAGGAAGCCTGGTTCTACTTGTACTACCCCTTACAACAACGCTGTCAAAATGGCGCTTGTGCCGAAAAAAATACTTAAACTAGAAGCTCTCAGAGAGTGCAAACCTGCGGCAAAGCTGATGCCAAAACATCTAAACACTAATATGTGAATTATAGGCTACAGAAATGCACCAACATGTAATCACTTGTTATCAGTGGTACGCGAGCACATTCTTGGTGGTACACAGGATTATAGTCATGAAAATAAATATACCGTAGGGCTAACGCTAACTGCTACACTAGCTGGAGGTGATCCCAGTTTGTAAGCTCATAACAGTTGTCAAACTATTACGTTTCATATAGGCTACAGAAATGCACCAAAATTGAATCACTTCTTCCGTTTGTCATTTCATGTCATATACCGTAGGGCTAACGCTAACTGCCACACTAGCTGGAGGTGATCCCAGTTTGTAAGCTCATAACAGTTGTCAAACTATTATGTTTCATATAGGCTACAGAAATGCACCAAAATTGAATCACTTGTTCCGTTTGTCATTTCCAACAACTCTACAAAATTGTAACCAGAGAATTCCAGATCCGTGCATAACTTTCGATTATCCTGCTGAAAGAGAAACCAACGTGGCCGAAAACATAACCTGCTTGGCGCAGGTAAAAAAAAATATTGATTGCATTACAGGTAATTTTCAGGAACTGTTGCCATCGACCTTTGATTTTATTCTATCACTTTGCCCAGTTTCCATATGTCACCCCTGCGCCCCACGAGCCAGTCAAGACCCTTCGAAGCCTTGTCAACATCCGGAAGGACTCTCTGCGCTTAGTCAGGTGAGGACTGACTCTCCCAACCTTTCCCCATACTAGGGCTGTGCAAAAAAATCGATTTTAAATCGAAATCGGATTATTTTGTTCAGAGGATTTTTGAAAAAGTGAAATAGTCAAATCGGATTTCCTTTTTAACATTGATAACAATGATTTTGCTGGTCTAGTTTCAAGTTATATGGGTGAATAAAATGTATATAAATTGATAATTGTATTCCGAAAATTGACACGATTTGCAAATTTTGAAATATGGAACTTTTGATTTGATATTTTTTTATCCTTTTTTTTTTTCACGAAATCGGAAACAAATCGAAAATCGAGATTTCAAAGAGACAAATCGGGATTTTATTTTTGGGCAAAATCGTGCAGCCCTATATGTGAGAGGATAAGGTAAGTAGAAGGAGTGAGGCCAGAGCAAAAACATGAGATGGATTGTGCACATGAGCCGGACCGGCTGAATAATAAACGACAAGCGAGACGTTGCCATGCCTCCAGCAGTGTCAAAACAAAGAAGCGCGTCCTGGGGGTGTGAACAAATAGGCCCATGGAGGCTTTGATTCTTTTAAATTCCTCAGGAATATTGAACAACCTGCAACGATTAGTCGATTAATAGAAGACTAATCGGTTTTGAAATTAACAGATAACCTCGTCCCTCCGTACTTAGCTGATCTACTTGTACCTTATCAGCCATCACGGAACCTGAGGTCCAGCAGTACAGGGCTCTTACTAGTTCCACGAGTCAATTCCAAATCGCATGGAGAGGCCACATTTAGCTTCTAAGGCCCTCGACCATTCCATAGTCGAGGGCCTCAGGGCCGTGGAGACTGTGGATGTTTTTAAGAAGAAGCTCAAGACATATCTCTTCGATCTAGCGTATAACTAGGATGTTACCGTCATCGGTACATCAGCCCACTGTATTTATTTGCGTGTGTGTGTGTGTGTCTATGGTCGAGTGTGTGCCAGTTTGTTTGGTTTGGGAGGCTGTGGGTAACGTATCGTTCGATGTTCTGCGTTTGTGTTTGTGTTGCTCTGAATGAAAACTGCTATACAAATAAATAAAGTTTGATAACTAATGCAATAATCGCCAAGGAGTCGAATCATTGTTATTGTCAGCAGTTTTTTGCTGACACAAACATCTATTGGTCTACACAAAATTGATATTACTTAATCATTTCATAATGTCCAAAATATGATACATAATTATTCAACATTATTGATTAAAAAGATGAATATAAAAAGAAAATCCTCAAAATATTAGCATAGAAATTGTTATGAGTTTGTGCAAAATTGTAACTAAATTGTTGTACATTTGTTGGCTATCGTGAAACAAAATTGACTACATTTCAAGTTAATAAGATTAATTTCTGTGTTGCTGTGAATATTTTGGGGGAAAAAGTATGTAACCGATTAGTCAATTAATCGTTTCAATTTTCGGCAACTAATCGACCATTGAAAAAAATGACCAGTAAAGAAAAAATTACAGTCTGAATTCTGAAATTATATCATCAACGCTGACAATAAACCTGATTCAGACACACTGCATTGCAGTGCACTCAATGCAATCAGCACTCACAAATTTGGATTTTCTGTAACTATTAAGTGTTTAGAGCATTGTCATACTACTAGTGATAGGTAGGCATGCATGTCACAGCCAAACAATGGCAGACACAGACACAAACTTACACAACATTAACAAACATTGACAACGGTCAATTCGATTTCAAACTTCAGCTTCGGATAGTCTGATACACACAGATACAATCAGATTTCGAAGTGAAGGTGATTGAGGTTGGGAGTGGAAAAATATGAACGGTTGATATGCAACTGCAAACAATTCAATTGCCATAATCTTTTGTAACAATTTAAATATTGTCCATTGGTCCATGTGTGGAAGACACATGACTATTGTTCAGTTTTGATGCAGAGTTCTGAGCCTGCAAAAATTGGTCGTACCCAAACTATTTGGCACAATTCTCAATTTCAATAATAGTCAAAAGTTTAAAAAAAAAGTTATTTGGCATGCTCCCCAACTCAATCCTGATCGTTGGAATAAAGTCCGAATCTGAGGATTGGGTGCACCTCTACTTCCAAGCATGATCTGCCTATGTCACATTCAGAAGACTACCTATGACAAACACCTGTGTCTTCATTCGTTTTTTTAAGTCATTTTTTCCGGTGTCAGCTCAGTCTTTCCATCTTTATTGGATAGGATTAGTCGGAAACTGGGTTGAAGAGATCGGGGCTAGACAATGCAAACAAGTCGACGAGCGGAATCGAACTCGCGACACTAACCTGAATGGGGTCGCGTTCGGTGCGGTGTCCGTAACCACTCGGCCAACGCGGACCTCTCATTCTTGGTTTTTAATGACCCTCATGTGTCCGTACAAAAAAATAAAAATTAAAAATTCATACAATTGGATGCACCCACAAAACACGTTAAGACACCAGCATGCTAATAACACCAGTGGCGTGTCAAGAGACCCAAGCGCCATGGGCAGTGCGCCCAAGTACCACAAGCCCACACATGCCCATCCGGTGCCACTGGAAGGCACTATGGTAGCACTTGAATTCCTTGTGCGTCTGTGAAGGCCTAAAATTAACTGGACAAACATGCACTTTGCTGTGCCGCGCAGGACCCGTGCCATTACATTACAGTCTCACCCAGACGACAAAGACTTCATGAGGGCCGTTTAGCCAGAGATGACACAAGTACCGGGATTTCTTACTTGAGTAAGAGTTAAAATACATTTGTAAAAAAAAAAAAAACTACTCGAGTAAGGCTACAAAGCAAGGCTTGAAAACGAAATTATTTTTAAAACGTTCCGTTCCGAACGATTCAGACAGGCCTATGTTTAACGTTTTCGTTCTCGGAACCGTTCCGCCACCAAAGTATCGGTCCTGAAGCGGTTCAAAGCGCAAACATTTAGTTCGTTCTTAAAGTTCCTTATATTGTGCAATATTTTAAGTTATTTTTTCCGGCGTCAGCGCCGTTTTTCCATCTTTACTTGATAGGATTAGCCGGAAACTGGGTTGAAGAGATCGGGGGTTAGCCATTGCAGACAAGTCGACGAGCGTAGTCAAACTCGCGACACTGCGGACGCTGCGGTAGACGCAGCGCCACTAACATGAAACCACACATAACGCACGCGTTAGGTGCGGTGTCCATAACCACTCGGCCAACGCGGACCTCATATTGTGCAATGTTAAGCTTAGATATAGTTTATACAAAATACATTTGGTGGAATTTTAAACTTCAGTGCAACTGTATTAACATTAAAAGGGGGTTTAAAACGCCATTACATTCGCTTCCTCGTCTGTCCACAAGATGGAGCCGCAGATGCATGGGGCATGATGACCGACAGTGAAAGTTGGATGGATGCACAACCGGAAATAGTCTCCCAGACATAGGATATGTTCAAATATATAGAGAACGAAAAAGAAAAAAAAAAAAAAACGTTTTAACCGATTTTGTGGATTTCATAGTTTCTGTTCTGTTTATTCTGTTCATTTTCGGTTTCCGTTTCTTGAACCGATTCTAAGCCCTGCTACAAAGTACAAATATCTACTCAAGCAAAAAAGTACAGGCTGAGAAATGTACTAAAAAGTATTTTTGAAAGTACAAAGTACAAAATCTAAATTTGCCTTTGCCTCCTTTACAGGAGATATTTTCGAGGGGCACACACAGAGACTAAATGAAAACAACTTATTAATTGCTACTGTACTCAGTGCATTATCGAGTACCGCCCCCTACTGACTCATTCACGCTATACATGTACTCCTACCATGTCGTTCCAGAAAGAAAAGAGTAACAACCCTGTTTTGAGAAAAGTAAGGAGTAGAAGTACTGATATTTTTGTTAAAAATTTACTGACTAGAAGTAAAAAGTACTCACAGAAAAAAAGCACTTCTAAATGTACAGATACTTGAAAATTCTACTTAAGTACAGTAATTAAGTATTTGTACTTTGCTAAACAACAATGTGCGATTCACAATGGGGCATGGAAAGTGAAACTGGAAGTCTGGAACAATTCATTTGCACATAGATATTTTAAATATATGCCTTAAAATTGTTCAACTGCAAAGAAAAGTTGTTGCCTATCTAACAATACTTTCTACTAGAGCTGTATGATTTTGCCAAAAAATACAATTCTGACTTAGGTCAGCACAAAACTGCCGGCAATAACAATGATTCATTCATTTGCCGATTATCAGATTAGTTGTCGATTAATTTCATAATCGATTAGTCGACGTAGTTGCAGCACTACTGGAGAGAACATTATTGTTGACTACTTGACTACTTACTGCACACTTCACTAGTTCACTGGGCAGAGCCAAGTGCATAACATGGGCCCAGGTCACCCTAAAAGCAGCAGGCCAGGGTAACATGATAGCATGTATTCTGAGCCAGATAACTCCACACCGCACAGACCACCTGGGCAGAGTCACACACACAACATATTCTTTTTTAGGGCTGCTACCATCGAATATTTTAATAATCAATTATTCGAACACAATGTTTCAATTAGAATCGATTATTCAGGGACAATTTTTCAGTTTTGCAGCAATTATGAATGCACAATAGAAATTAAGATATTTTAGTGAATAATTAATGACCGAGTAATTTACTTTTTAACAACCATTTTTATTTCACCTCAAGGCACAAGAGCTGTGACTAACTTCCATGAAAACGAAATGAAAAACAGGCAAAAACATTGCCCGTTTGCAGTTGGAGCTACCAAAATAACATGGCAAAATAATAACGTGAAATACCAAATACATTTCATATATGGAGAGGCGGTATTGAATATGTGAGGAGATATGATCTGACAGCGCGTCTAAAATTGTCCGTCTAACTTCAAAAAAGGCGACTATTCGATTCGATATTTGGTGTTTGATTATTCAATTCCGACTCGATTACTCGGGAACCTCGAATAATCTTTCAGCCCTATTTGTTTTTTTAAAACCTGCAGCCCATTGAAGGCACACTTTGCACAAATTGTTTATTGATGTCAGAAGCTATAAATGTAACAACCCTGTGACGTTTTTTTTGCGTTTTAGGCAGTCAAATTGTGTCTTGCCTTTGACCCGGAGGATCAAACCCTAGCTATATGGTGTCTAGATTGTCATTGCTACTGCAAAAAAGTCTCAGCAGCAGGGCTCCTAATCGCTTCAACGAACGAAAACAAAAACAAACGGCAGTTTATGGGGAGTGGAAACAAAAAAATATTTCTTCAACTGTTCTGGATCAGAAACGGAACATTATACAATTCAGAAAACCGGTTAAAAGCTTTTTCTCCGTTCTCTATAAATTTGAACATATCTCATGTCTGGGAGACCATTTCTGGTTGTGCATCCATCCAACTTTCACCGTCAGTCATCAAGCCCCATGCATCTGGGGCTCCATCTTGTGGACAGACGAGGAAGCAAATGTAATGGCGTTAATACAGTTACACGGAAGTTTGAAAGTCCACCAAATATATTTTGTATAAGCTGCATCTAAGCGTAACATTGCTTTGGTGGTGGAACGGTTCCAAGAACGAAAGCGTTAAAGCATAGGCCTGCCTGAACTGTTCGGAACGGAACTTTTTAAAAAATTATTTCGTTTTCAAGCCCTTTGATTCCCATTTGAGTATCATCTAGGAAATATATTTTTGTAGAGCTAACAGGATCACATGTACATGGGTGTTTATATACAATGTATTCAAATTCTGTGTATAAACTCAAACAGAGAATACAAACACCACAAGACTACATTATTGAAAAAAAAAAAAACATTCACTCAACCTTCACCCACTTCACAACAGGCCTTCCGAAGTCCTAAATGATTTGTCTAGCTATGAATATGAACCAGCAATTGTTGGTTCTATGCAACTATGCCATTTTAGTAGTAATGCAATAAACTTTACAGCATTTGATGTACGCGTCTTTCACTCTCGAACCATAGTTTGAAAGTTTTAGACGTCATTGCTTCAAAAAGGAAAACAAGCTAACTGGGAGTTCATGGGTGTGGTTTGGGGCCAGAAGCCACACAACCCAAAATGGAACGACAGAAGAAAAAGTATATACTTGACTTTCGCAACGGTCTAGTCAGCGAGGGGGAGAACACAAGACCACCAACACGCGTGCGGACAAGCAGTCCTCCTCACACCTTAACGTCAGCACAAAACGCAGCCGTTAAAAGTCTAAAAGAAATGGAATTCTGGTGCTGGTGAGTGACGTGTGCGCGTCGGCTCTCCCAACTGGTGCTGATCTCTGTTCTGCCCAACAAATCGCATGTTTCTTTTTTACTCCCCTGCTCGTATATATTGTCTGCCTTCCCGTTTGGTCGCCACTGTGCCAAGTTATGCCGTTAGTGATCCCCACTTAAGTTCTGGAGGCTGTAACTAAAAACTGTAAACTGGTAGCGACAGAACACCTCAGTAATACTGTTGCTTTTTTTTTTTAGAAGTGGGTTTTAAACTTTATTCCACATGTTCAAAGGATGATTTCCTGTATGATATATAGAACTTCACGTCGTATTTTCAAAGCAGAAATTGGGGAAAGCCGTGAAATTTCTTGGCGATTCCGAAAGACATCGAGTTGGACAGTGCAATGCCTCAGCTGTACAATCTTGTCATTAGTGGCAATGATTGTTACAACAGGGTCACATAACATTTTCTTGAAAAGGAATAGAGAGTAGAATTTGTAGGGCGAAATCGGGCTTCCCTTCCTTAAAAGACCAGCATCCACCACTGCCACTGGGTCTACATTGTCCACCAGAAAACCATTCGCCCGCTCTGCCCCCTCTCAACTGTCTGCGCGTGCACGGCTACTGGAGTGGAGTGGGGTGTTGCGTTGTGCCGGTGGGTGGTGCACGATAGCACGCTTCACTCGGTAAAAACTTAACGGTCCTTATCGGTGGAGGTCATCAGCGATAACGATACATATCGGACACCTAAAAATGGCCGATAATCGATCGGGCCCCAACTTTAACATTCCAGAACGTTCTCAGATTACATGTAGAGCATATAGACTATATTCATAATGTCAGACCAAAGACTATAAAGTATGTATATAAACTAGGGGTGCAACAATCATTTTTTTGTTCCCGATCCGATCCATTGATTTCAACGATCGGCCGATCCCCGTTACCAAGCCCCGATACAGAGTCCCGATCCCCGATACAGAGTTCCGATCGTTCTGATCCTGCAAACATTGGTAGTACCCAAACTATTTGGCACAATTGTCAATTTCAATAATAGCAAAACAGTCATTTGGCTCCCCAACTCATTTACCGATCCTGATCGGGACAAAATCACGAGTCCCGATCCTTGGAAAAAATTATCTGCCCCCGATCACCGATCTGAGGATCGGATCGGTACATTTCTAGTTAAAAGAGAAAAAGTGAGAAAGGGACATTGGGGCATACAATTTTGTAGAACTGTACAAATAATCCATCTACCCTCTA
>OMKY01093507.1:13554-25705 GCA_900302395.1 Bregmaceros cantori | reverse complement strand
AAACACGATCGTTGGTGTTATATCCAAAGCCCACCCCACACATATCTATGCAACACACCGGTCTTGATGGTGACCGACTGGCTGGGCGCGCTGGTGCAGTCGCTGTGCTGTGCGGCCACGGTGACGTTGTAGCGCTGCCCGCACCGCAGGGCTTCCAGTCTGCAGGACGGCTCGTGGTTCCGGCAGGTGTCCGTGTGCTGCCCGTCCTGGCTGTGAGCCTCCACCAGGTACTGGTGTCCGCCGTGGTCTCCGGCCCACGTCACCGAGGCCACGTTGGTGGAGCAGCTGATTGTGGCCTCCACTCTCTGGGGGATGCACGGCTCTGTGCACGAGTATGAGGACGTTGGTATTTTGAGTTCGATCGATTTGAAAAAATAAAGAAATAAACAAATAGAGCAAACATCTCCTGTACAAGAATGCACAGGAGATGTTTGAGGAGGCAGTACTCCAACTAGCCCAAAAAATTATAGCGGACCCCGAACATGTTCTACATGCCGAATACCAACTACTGCCATCAGGAAGGCGCTATAGGGTACCGATGACGGGCAACAGGCGGTACCTTAATAGATTCAAGCGCTCCTTTGTGCCGCTGTCAATAACGCTCCTGAATGCTGGTTAGAGACAGAGTGACTGCGTAATGTGTATTTGTACTGCTTTTCTTTTCCCTTTTGGTCTGATTTGTCTTATTTGTTGGTTTTTCACCCGTTCAGTGTTGTATTTGTTTTAGTGTTGTATTGACACTGTTTGTACGCAACAGCCTGCACACCCAAGACGAATTTCCCTTTTTTGGGACAAATAAACTACTACTACTACTAATCACCAATATCGATAGATTGCTGGGCGCTTGCCGCGGCCATGTGACCAGACTCCCGAGTTGCAGGGGCTGCTGGGAAATGTAGTTGGCATGTTCGCCGACGGCGTCAATCTCAATTGCACTACTCTACATGCACTTGCATTGATAATGGTTGCCACACATACTACTAGCACTAAAAGTAGTATTTTTTGTACCACTACGGCGCAGGTTTGCAATCTGAGTGCTTCTAGTTAACAAATGGGTTGTTTATACTAAAAAACACCTGCTTGGAAGGAGTCATATCACCAATAATTTGTCTGGCAATGCCAGGCTAGAAGACCACTGTGCGTGCTACTGGTGCCGTCCAGCCTCTTGGGATTCATCTTTGTCCTATATTTCCTGTCTCCTGTTCTCTCTCTCTCTTGGGTGACTAGTGGCGAGCACAGCTAAATAACGGCACCTTAATTGGCTGTGTTGTGCAGTTTAATTTCCATGGAGAGTCTGAGAAAGGAAGGGAAGCAGCGAAGGGGTGAGTTGAGAAAGTGAGGAGAGAGAGAGGGTGGTAAGACAGGGCTGAGAGAGAGAGAGAGAGAGAGAGAGAGAGAGGTGGGCGATGCGAATGGTTGAGTTGAGAAAGACCTGGCGAGTGGAGGGTGATGTAGAGCGAGAGAGAAGTTGACAGAGAGGAAGAGGGCACAAGGGAGTGAGAGACAAAAAAAAGGCGGGGAGAAGGAAAGCGAAAGAGTTGGAGAAAATTGCCCGTGTTGTAGAGTTAATTTCCATAGAGAGTGTAGTCGTGTCACCTCACCGCGATGGGGAGGATGGCGGTGGTTTGGGTGGTCGGGGTGAGGGGTTGGGGGGGTCGGTGGACAGTGTGGTCATTAATCAGCACGAATGCACGCTTCCGCACTTCTTCTGCAAGGTCAAGAGGTCAAGGATGAGGAGGCCAGACAGCCACATCTGTGATCGGGCGAACGTGCATTTAGCCAGCACGTAAATTATTTCAGAGAGCGTCTTTTAGATTCACTGGGAAAATAAGTTGTGTGTGTGTTGTGTTTTTTTATCCTCTTAACAAAGTGTTTCAACGTAAGCAGAAAAGAAGCTGAACTTCAGTAAAGTTCCCCTGATGGGTGCGCAATTCTAACTAGAGGTATGCAGTCGGTGCCGACTGCTAAAGGGATATCCTTGAAACGCGAAAGAAGCGTCACTAGACCCCATACATATATATTTAGAGGTGCATTCTTTTGGTGAGTTACTCATATGAGTACCAGCAGATAGTGTTGACATGGATGCCCGCCAGACACGGTGCAGTAATGAGATTAACTGTTTTGCATGGTAGGAAATTGCATCTCGGAGTGTCTTTGTCTAACATACTATGAATCATTTGGACTAATTGGGAGGAAGCGATCGTCCCAGGAGGGCTGATCGCCTCTGGGACCTAACAGAGCAACGGAGGGCATATGGTTTATGGTCGAAACGTCCGAAGATGTTGTTCTCAACCACTGGCGATGCGATCACATTGATTTAGCCTGCGGATTTTGAACTCTAAATTTTTCACAAATTCTACTTGTGCTATTGTTGATGGTCACCGGTTGTTGTGGTTGTGGTGTCATTGTTGTGGATACTTTGGTCGGACAAGTGTTGTTGTGTTTATCCATGCTGCTGGCCTGGTGGCCCCCCTCTGACACTTTTGAGTACTGATTCAGACAGTTGCCGGCCCCTGCCTATACCCTGGGGCCTTTGTATTTTGTGAGAACTTGGTTTCTTGATCTCTCTCTGGCTCCAGTTGTGAAGCATGCTACTTTTGCTGGATGCCCTGGGGGAAATCTTAAAATAAATCATACTGCAACATCCCTCTGGTGACGAACGGCGGCAGCGCCACATCCAGATTGGACGTCATTTCCCCTCAAGAGGACCACCAGCGTGAAGCCAACAAACCTACACAGGTATGTTGCATGGGGGGCAGTTTATGGTTAAGTCTAGTCTGTCCTGTTCCCATGTGCCTACAGGGTCTCCCTCTCTTGCTGGGTCCCAATTCACCAGATATGCCTCCCTTGATCCTGCACATTGATTCAACAGATGAGTATTGTTGTGGGAGAGCTTTTCCATGTAATTCGCCTGTTAGTCAAGTCTCGCGAGAGTTCCGACGGCAGCCACCACGAGATATCAGCGCGTCTTCTGTAGTCAGCGACTGATAGCAAATAATTTATTATTAGTTTAGCGATAGCTTAGTCATAGCATAGGGACCTTCATTAGCATAGCGATTAGCGTGGGTGGGAACTAGCCTTTTTTTCATCCATCAGCCATCGGTGGGATCACCCGATCACCACCGTTTATCTCCGGTCTACCGGGGAAGAACCCGGGTGCTCTATGGCGCGGCCCGCCAGCCACCTCCCATCATCCCTCCCCATCCCCATCAACGTCTTGCGAGGTGAGCGCAAGACACGCACACACGCGGTGTAGTCTGCTGTATTACATCACGTTTACAGTCGCCTCCCGTGCCATCCTGAGGATTACTAATACCCGCTCCTCACAATATTATTAACGTAGCAGGCGACACAGATAGTGCACTCACAGGCACTGTACTTCCTGTGTAGAGTTTACATGTTCTCCCTTTGTGCTTAAAGGCTTTGCACCAAACACGCCCTCATTTGTGATGATGGCACTGTGGTTTCGATCACAGCATATAAGTTCTCATCCCTTCGTCAGCTTGTCTGCAATGTCTGCCCCCGACATCTTCAACCCAGTTTCCGACTAATCCTGTCTAATAAAGATGAAAGGTGGCACTGATTCCGGAAAAAATACCTGTTAGAGAGCTCGTCCCCCGGACCATAGGTCGAGCAGTGCCCCAGGTTCAAATCCCCTGTCCGGCTTTTCTGCAATGTCTCCCCTCTCATCCCAGTTGCCGATTTCATCCTATTTTGGAGGTCGTAAGATCCGCCCGCGGCGGGGGAATTACGCAGGCAGGATCACTCCAAAGTGCTCAATGTGATATGTGTTTATTCACACAGGACCGGTTCACAAAGAGGCAGAGGCCTCTCGGCTCACTGCATTTATAGACAGAACACAGAACATTCCAGACATGTGATCCAGCCTGTCACAATGACAGGCTGAGAGCTACCGGCCAGCCCCATGTGACCTCCCATGTGTCATTGCATCAGTCTAAACCACACGTGATGAAATCCTGTATATTGCTCAATAATTCTATTAATATGTAGGTCGCTTCACTATCATTATTTCTCTCAATAAAGAATGAAAAACGGTGCATGCGCCCAAAAAATAACTTGAATAATAATAAGGATAAAAACTTGAAAGAAAAGTTTTTAAAATAACAGAGAACAGGTGGGTAATCTATGTATGGCCCGCAGCCCGTTAGGGCTTTTTAATATGCCCCGCCAAACTTGTCCAAATTGTGGATGTGTAAAAACCAATAGATGGCATACTGGTCTAGGTTACACATGGTTAGGACTTTCCTATTTGGTTTTTGCGGACTGGCGTTGCTGCATGCAATTTTAACATCTTAAATTGAGTGGTTGTTTTTTTTAATGTTTTTTTTCCAGCCCATTCAGGCTGTTTTTTTTTCAAGCTTTATTTATTAGGGTTAGTGGAAACAGGTGAAGGTGGGGGGTAGACATGCGGTGGTGGGATTCGAACCACCGACTCACCGCGCCATTAAGGGCAGCACAAATTAAGTGTTTTTATTATATAATTATCAAACTCCAAGTTTGATAAGTAACAATGCAGGTCTAAATGCTCTTCTTCTCTCAAATTTTAGAACCCACAAGTTAAAGATTTGATCCACCCCTGGTCTAGGGGGTTGCCATAATGAAGGCACGATCCCTGCCTGGTCTTGGGCACTTCCAATAGTAGTTGGTCAGATGACCAGAGTTCGGAAAGGGTGATGGAGAAGATCGGACAGGTAGGTGGAAGCTATGGAGGGATTTGTAAAGACTTGAAAAAAGCTGAAATGTGACTCTGTGGTGGATCCACAGTTAATAAAATTATCGAGCAATATACAGGATTTCATCAAGTCTGGTTTAAGCTGATGCAATGACACATGTTAGGTCACATGGGGCTGGCCAGCAGCCGTCATTGTGACACCACCTCCCTGGGAGGTTCCTTGTTCTGTGTTCTGTCTATTAAAGCAGTGAGCCGACAGGCGACCTGCCTCTTTGTAACCGGTCCTGTGTTGAATAAACATATCACATCGAGCAACTTGGAGTGATCCAGCCTGCGTTCTTCCCCCGCCGCCGGCGGACTTTACATCCTCCAAAACTCTATGACTATTGCCAATGTCAACGAGTATTGACCACTCATTTGTAGTTATTTGCCCAAACTAGGGGATCACATGCGCTATTATACCTTGACCTTTTTTTTGAAGCAGAGCCATTTATACATTTAAAAATCATGCATTCAGGGGCGCCTGCGGTGGCAGAGTGGTTAGAGAAGGCGTCCCGCAGACCATAGGTCGAGCAGTGCCGCAGGTTCAAATCCCCTGTGCGGCCTTTCTGCAATGTCTCCCCCCTTGACTCTTCAGTTTCCGATTTAATCCTGTCACTATCTCTCTCAATAATAAATGAAAAACCTGTGACCGCAGTGAGCGTCCCAGCTATCTATCAGTAAGTTGGTGATTAAGAATGATTATGTCCCGCACCTAACGCGACCCCATTCATGTTAGTGGCGCTGTGTCTACCGCAGCGTCCGCAGTGTCGCAAGTTCGACTACGCTCGTCGACTTCTGCAATGTCTACCCCCAATCTCTTCAACCCAGTTTCCGACTAATCCTATCCAATAAAGATGGAAAAATGGCGCTGACGCCAGAAAAAATAACTTAAAAAAAATAGAAATTCATCCAGATCCGTGTACAACTTTTCCAGTTATCCTGGCGACAGACAAACCTAAATGACTAAAAACATAACCTGCTTCCGCGGCGCAGGTTATTATTTTTCAGTTTGGGAAAAAAAAACAAGTGATTACCGTGTGCATTGTTGGAGATCCGAGCACCCTGTATATATTGTCACTTAATCAAATCAACTATCTGATGACGTCAGTCTTGGCAACATAGCAGCTCTCCTATACCAGCTTCCTATACGCCTGGCTAAAGTGACACTAGGAGTTGTCGAGGGGCGGTTACCATAGTAACGGATGTGAGAGATTAATTAACCAATATGGTGGCCACTGTGCGCAGGGGTGGGAGGGGTAGGGTGCAGAGAAACAAATAAAATACATGTAAACAATCCGATACATTTAACTTTAACACGCCCTGGAGCTAACCAGACATATATAGCAGCACTCACGTATGCAGACACACACAATACACACACTCACCTAATAAAGAAAATTCAGAGGAACATACATTAAACACACAAATGTGCACAGCGCACACATACACACAGCCCCTATGGGAGAGGGCGTTTGTGTGTGTGTGTGTGTGTATATACTTTAGTGTTCACTTGAATGTTTATTGTCAAGTTGTTTATGCATGTTGTGTTGCAAACACATCTAATACAAACAATTCAGACATACAAACAAATGTACACCGCACACACTTACACTCACACATCTGCAATGGGGGAATGTGTTTTTGTATGTTGTGAGTATGTGTGTGCACATTTAGTTTTCACTTCAATGTTGATCGTTGATTTGTTTATGCATGTTGTATGACAAACACACCCATAAAAGACAATTCAGACATACAAACATTCATTAAACACCAAACAGTACACGCCACACAAATACGCTCACACAGTCACAAGGGGAATTTGTGTGTATGTGAATGAGTGCATATGTTCACTTGAATATTGAGTGTTTTTTTTGTACATACGTTTCCATTCAGACATATTAAAATACTTTGAAGACACAAACATACACATCACACCCATATTCCATACACTCACAAAGTCAGAATGTGTGTGTGTGTGTGTGCCGTGTGTGGACTCAGAAACAAAACCCTATGGAATCCCCTTTAGAATTTGCAATTTTAGCAGCCTGTTTTAACCTATTTAACATGTGGACCAAAATCCCATTTTAATTTGTATTGCCGGTAGGCCCCGTCTTAATTTTATGAGGGAGGTCATAATTGTACAAACGATTTGGTGTTCATTTTTAAAATTTCACAGGGTAGTGGGGTGTGTGGTGGTGTGGCCAGCGAGCGCTATGCAGCCTATGCTGTTGTTAGCTCTGGGCAGTGGGTACAGTGACTGGAATCCATCTCTCCTGCAATCTTTGTATGTACATTTTTCAATGTATTTAGGGGCCAAGCAGCGAAGCTGCGAAGGCACTTTGTCTCTTTTCTTATTTCTATACTCCGCATGGATTCCTATGGCAGCCCAAAGAACCCCATATGGGAAAATGCTGAAAATTGGCACACTCTTTCTAGTCAGTCTCAGTATTGCCCACAGCAATTTCCAGGTCTCCAGCCCAAACTCTATAGCACCACCAATGGGCCAAAGTTGCAGATAATTTCACATACGTTTCTGCCTGTAACTTCAGAACCGTATGGCCGGTTTTCAAAAACTTCTGGATTCCTTAGATCAAGCCGAATTCAACACACTACATGACATCAATACCGCAAGAAAACATTCCCTGCCATTAAGAATTTTGTGTAAATCACTTACAATTCTTCACGTCTCTCAAATTTTGAGCAATCACTCTGAAACTTAATATATAGCATCTCTGGACTGAGCCGCACAAAACAGAACCAAATTTTGATATCTTCAATCGTTCGGCCGTGGGAGCCAATCAAATTTGGTGAAAACAGTGACTGTCCCCGACCTTCTCTCATTGGCCGGCCAATGTGCCTTCACTGATTGGTCGGCCAATGTCAGTGTGACATCATACCTAATCCGAATGGATTCCTATGGCAGCCCATAGAACTCTAAATAGGAAAATGCTGAAAATAGGAACACTCATTCTAGTCAGTCTCAGCATTGCCCACAGCAATTTCCAGGTCTCCAACCCCAACTCTATAGCGCCAGCAATCGGCCAAAGTTACACATAATTTCCCATACGTTTCTGCCTGTAACTTCTGAACCATCTGGCCAGTTTTCAAAAACTTGGTATCTCTGGATTCCGTAAATCAAACCGAATTCAACACACTACATGACATCAATTCCGCAAGAATAGATTCCCTGCCATTTGGAATTATGTGCAAATCACTTAAAATGCTTCTCTCTCAAATTTTGAGCAATCACTCTGAAACTCTATAGCATCTCTGTACCGAGCCTCAGAAAAGTCTTAAACCATATTTTGATATCTTTAATCGTTCAGCCGTGGGAGCCAAGTTAATTTTGGCAAAAACCTTGCTAAACGGAAAGTCAGGTCATATCTCGGCAGCTGCCTGTCGGAATGTTCTGCAAATGTACACACTCCTTCATGCCTATGTATTAACTCATCACAGCAAAATGCAAGACCCCAGGTCAAAAGCTATAGTTCCACCAGCAGGTCAAAGTTTTATTTACATTTCTCTATGTAACTTCTGAGCAGTAGCTCATATCTGGACAGCGTTTTGACAGATTTGCCCTGCTTGGCCCAGTATCACTGCTTGCAGTTATATTTTTCTATTTTTCTTTTTGCCCTGTATGGAGGGGCTTGTGTAGAGAACTATGCTTAATGATGTCATAATATTGCCACAAATAACCGAGCTAGGCTTGCCTTACATTACATTACATTACACTGCCGGCGTTGCATGCTAACGGCCCGGGCGGACTAAGCAGGATAGTGCTGTGATTTACTAGGCATCACTATAATGTGTCGCCTTGCAGCACCCGGGGCGCTGTCTTTTCATTCATTTTTGTCGCCGCGCGGCAACCGGGGAGGCTAACCGCCTGTTTATCGGTAGGTAGAATGCATGCCGTATGAGAATTTTTTTGGAGCTGTTGTTGAACCAAGCTAACGTTAGCAGGCTAGGCTATGCTCGGCTGGGAGTTAACATGAGGAATTATTCGGAGCGATACTTCGCATCTTTAGGCATTGTTCTTTACACATGCACTTCTAATTTAGGGTAAATATATGGACTTTGAAAATATGTACACATGTACACAAATCACAGCACTTGTATTATTATTATTTCATTAAATGTATTACTATCGAGCTGACTAGGTATAAGTCACGCCCTTAGCTCCATATTTGGAAACAGGGTATCCCCGAACATGCCCTTAGCTCCATATTTGGAAAGGGGGCATCTCCAAACCTCCCAGGACCACCCCAACATACGGGTATTTTTCAGCAATGTCAGCGCCCATTGGCTCTGGATCGTTTACTTAAATCGTGTCAGCTTGCGTGATTATTCACATGCACTCATACAATCACGTCATTTTGTAACGAATATAGTTATGGAATTGTTAACAGGATATCGCAATAGCCGTAGTATAATCCCAAAAGAGTTGGAAAGATTATACCAGACCAGACAATAGGCCCATTTACATGATGCCAAAAAACTAAATATAATCCGCTTACAGGTGGATCCGCTTCAAAAGTGCTCATGTATACACTTCCAGATCCGCTTCAAGTGGACGACGGGGCACTGCAAAGCCAGGGGGTCCACGATCCGCGCCTAACTCCGGCAGGGAGTGAATGCTTCTTTGTCCCGCCGCGACAAAGAAGCATTCACAGTTTATTCCGATCCAAAATACTCTGACCATGTAAACGCGGCGAAAATATGGATCCTATTGATAAGTGTCCATGTATGGTAATTTCAAGTGTTACCTTATAGATATTTGTCGTACATACACCTAATGAAGACACAGCCGACATACTAACAAACACACACAAACGTACATGCCTCACACATGGACACACAGACATTTACACCGTCACAATGTGTATGTGAGCGCCTGTGTGTGTTCACTCGAATGCAAGAGTGAGCCGAGCGGGTGTACACGGGTTGCGGCGTGTGTTTGTGTGTGTGTGTGTTCGCACACTAGCATTGCATGTGCATATGTGTGTGAGTGCGTGTAGCGAGTGTGTTTGACGTCAGGCCAGAAGAAGGGGTGAAGTCGAGCGTGACTAAACTGGCTTTTATTTATTCAGTTTAAAGTGTCCATTTTGGATCTGCGGCAGCGGCGGAGCCACACACACCAGCGCACACACACATTGCCCCCCAGTGGTACGCTTAAGTGGCCCGCCAACCGATCCCAAGGATGGCGCTGCCAACGCGTGCTTTATGGGAACAATTTAACATAATGGACGAATAAATAGTGAAAACACCTGTGAACGCGGGTGGCAGCGCGTCGCCTATTACTATATTTCCTGGGTGACAGTTTAGCTATGTTCAACAGATTCCATTGGCTTTCAACCAAGGCAGGGAACGGGGAGTACGGTCCGCACCACCCACTGGAGATACCACCATCACTAGCGTTAGTCACAGACCTGGGACTAGAAGGGCTTAACAGTAGTTAGTAAACCGCTACTTAGCTATAGCTGCTACTTAGCGCTAGATGCTACTTAGCTCTAGCCGCTATGGTCTGGGGGACGCGCGATTATAAATTCGGGGACATACGTAATGACTGTCCCTGGGTCTCACGCTGAATGCTTTCTGTCTCCATAAATGCCTGATGTGCAATACCCATCAGCTTTGAACAAACTTCAGGTGGCTTTCTGCAACTTTCTTGTAGTATTTAATATTTGTGATTTGTGATTTACAATGTGATATTTGACCCTGTGCCAGACAGGGTCAGAGTTCTGACCTAACCTGCTTTTGCATCTTTTTAGTTTAAATGATTTGTGTTGAGGTCATGGCATTTCAAAATTTAGTGAATTATAGTGGATCTAATTAATAACAGAAAATAAATGACATGGACAGATTCACAGCATGTTAACAAATACTCACACACACCACGCACAAAAAATGTATTTTCGATTAATGCATAAGTTCCACACCCAACTCAGCCACCCACCTATCCCTCACAGCTGGAATTGGGATAAACAGAAGTATTGACAAAGAAGTAGATATTGGAAAGTAGATGTTTTTGTCAAGGTCCAGAGAATAAAGGGTGTCAACAGCAGAGTCAGAGCTTGAAGGTAAGTAGCTAGCCTGTTTGTGTACAAAGTCGCTACTTGATGAAATTGTATGTAGTGGGAAGATGGGATAGATAACTCCAAACAAGGGTCAGCAAATTGCTTGAATATGTCATCCTTGTATAGGTCTGTTAGACTCAGTATATGTATATATGTGTGTGTATGACTGTGGTATACTCTGGAAATTGGAAATTGCATGCTTCTGATCTTCGCTTTGATAGTGTGTTACTCATTACCTATATTAGTTGTTGCTTATCACTACCATTTGCACTGTCTGTGAGCTGAGACTGCTGAATGAAAATAATTTCCCCTTTGCACCAAGTCCCACATTTGGAATGGTCTATGTCAGAGGAGGGAAACATCTGATTATTGAGTAGAGCAGCATTAAGACAAATATGCCAATTTCCTTACAGGCCTGGGACCAGATCATCAGTTTTACGAACAACCAGGTTACAAGTTGATTCATGTATAACTATAAGAAGAAGGTTCAGACAGAATGGAGGGAGAAGAATGGAGGCAACTCAACGTGCACCCAGGCTGGTCAGTTAAAGATCTTCCTAGGAGAGACGTCCATCCAAAAGAGTCATTTTTTGATCTTGGATGAGAATCAAGGAGTGCCATTGTCTCCTCTGCAGATCTCAGGACCTTGACAACACCATTCTCCGTTGGGCCGGTGTGAGAAAAGTCGGGTGGACACCTTGCCTCCAGAGTCGCTGCATTACAGTCACGTAGCCGGCTCTCGCTTTGGCACTCTCCTACGAAAACTCGTCATATATGCCAATCCTCAAATTCCTGAACCTCATAAATATTTCTTCTCCTGTGTAATCTTCATCAATCAATGTATTCCCGGCACGTCAAGGCCAGCATTTCCCCTAGGGCCTCACAGAGAACTCCGGCGACGCAGTTGAAAAGACAGGCCAAACCAGCCGACTCCGGAATGGAGGGTACAGGATAAGGCAGCTTTGCCATTTTTTCGACTTCACTCTGTTTCTCTAGTCTGTCACCATTAAAGTTAGACACATCCTCCAATTTCCGTAGTGAGAGCGCCCTCACCTCTCCTATCAAATCTATTGTTGCCCTTCGCCCCATGTTGCTTTTGCCTTGCTTTTGCTTAAAAAAAAAAAGAATGATATGAACCCGCTTATCACTGCCCTAGCCGCTAGCAACCAGTTTTAACATGTTTTAAATTGTTTCTATTTGTTTTTAATTAGAGGTGGGCATAGATTATTTTGTTAATCTAGATACATTTCAAAATTAACCTAGATTTTTCTAGATTAATCTCACTTATTTTTTTAAATGTTTTTTTCCCCGCCCATTCAGGCTGATTTTTTCCAAGCTTTAT
>OMKY01093490.1:0-10081 GCA_900302395.1 Bregmaceros cantori | reverse complement strand
CATCGATTATTATGGCTAGGTATCACAAGGACAGAACAAGCTAACTTGTTGTTGTAGGACAAGCTAACAATGAAGCTAACTTCTCGTTGTAGGACAAGCTAACTTCTTGTTGTAGGAAAAGCTAACTTCTCGTTGTAGGAAAAGCTAACTACTCGTAGGACAAGCTAACTTGTTATTGTAGGAGAAGCTAACTTCTTGTCGTAGGACAAACTAACTTCTTGTCGTAGGACAAGCTAACTTCTTGTTGTAGGGCAAGCTAACTTCTTGTTGCAGGACAAGATAACTTCTTATGGTTGGACAAGCTAACTTCTCTTTGTATGACAAGCTAACTTCTTCTAGCACAAACAATTGTCTGACTCTATGAGAAGCTAATGTCCTACTGTAGGACCAGCGAACTTCCTGAAAATGCTCCTTCCTGCAGGAGAGATTAACTTACTCTAGGACGAGCCAACTTCCTGCAAGTAGGACGAGCTACCTTCCTGCACGAGAGGCTAACTTCCTCTAGGACGAGCTAGCTTTCTCTAGGGCGAGCTAACTTCCTGCATAAGAGGCTAACTCCTCTAGGACAAGCCAACTTCCTCGAGCAGGTACCTGGATGTTGGTGGGGTCCTTATAGGACTCGTCGGTGGCCGTCTGGAGCTTCTCACTGATCCAGGCTTCGATCTCGTCCACATCGCGGCTGAACTGCTGCAGCGTCTGAGACTCTCCCAGCTTGGAGCGCTTCTCGATCATCTGGGCCTTCAGGCGGCGCCACCTGTACCAGGTCACATGATGCCAACATTAACAAAAACATCATCATCATATTCTACTCATTAGCTCAGTCACGCTGCGCAGTTAACTTAGTCGGATATGCAGAGTGGTGCCAAACACAATGGCAAGGGGAGCCGTGGATTGGGTTCCCCCCCCCCATCCTCACCGACAGCTCTTCCGCGTGTCTGCTACCTCTTCTTCACCCCCTTTCTGCTAACCCGGCAACAAAAATGAGACGAGCAGCATGAATGGGCCTGTATTAGTCGTGAAAAGTTGACGTTCTTCATGTCTCTCTTGGCTGTTTGAAGGTCGTCTAGAATAGGCTTCCAAGTCAGACGGACCGTAACCCAACAGACCCAATGTTTTTGTCTCTGCTGTGTGTGAACGCTTATCTCTTTCCTTTTAGTTTTGTTACACTGGGATAAAAAACTGGTGGTTGCGGCCTTAATGTGTTGAATGGTGAAGGCACGCAGAACCTTTACCTGTCGAGGACTTCGTTGCGCCTGTTGAAGATCTCAGGCTTGGCGTAGTGGTCGGCTCCAATCAGCTGGTCAGCAAAACACTGCAGGGCGGCGATCTTCTCCTCCTGGGGATGGAAAGAAGGACAAATTATAATGTTATATTGGACACGGTCATTTCCTCCTCGTAGAAATTATAATTATATTGATATTTGAATTACTGTTAAATATAAAGAAGAGGATGTCCACTTTCTAACAGTTTATAATATAAAGAGGATCTCTACTTTCTAACAGTTTTTAATATAAAGAAGAGGGTCTCTACTTCAACAGTTTATAATATAAAGAAGAGAGCTTAAAATTGCAAGAGCGGGATACTTATTATCCAAGAGCTTATAATATAAAGAACAGCGTTTCATGCATAGTTTTGCGCTGCGTGTCATTCCTACCTGCACGGTGATGGCTTTGTCAAAGTCTTCGTGTTTCTTGATGAGCGCCTCCACGCTGTCCAGAGAGTCCCCTTTGTCGTCGCTGGCCAGGAAGGCCTCCCGGGCGGCCATCCAGTTCTCAGCCTGCTCGCAGTCCCTGTTGAACAGCTGAAGAGCACACACGGGGGCTTTCAGACGCTTCGTACTTGTCGGGTAGATTCAGATTAATTGATCACCGTAGTGAGTATCGGCTCCGAACTCACGCAATGTGGGAGTTCGTCTTTATTCGAAAGGCACACAAAGAAAGTACACGTTTGTGGACTCGCACTAGACAAAACATGCATACACAGTAAACACACACACACTTTGAGATAAGGCGAGATGTTCACCGGCCTTGCGAGGAGACCCTCCCTAACCGTGGAGTTCCTGTGGCACGTACATTATTGCCAGACAAGCATTAAACCTGATAGACTAACGTGTGGATGAAACATACATGTTGAAACTTGTTAGTCGAATATAGTGCTCAAACAAGATGATATTATGAGTTAGTATATGGATTAAGATAGTGAAACAAACATGATTACATGAATATCTAAACGATAATGTAAAATTACTATCAATACTTGATTAACAAATAGCCTGGCTAGCCAGAACCAACAAATTGTTCACGCTTCGCGGTCATTGGTCTGGATTATGCAGGGACGGGAAAGGGGAGGATCCAACTGAAGTAATGAAATCACAGCGCAGTAGGCGTGACAAGTGGTGTGGAGTAAGAGGAGCATTCTAATTGAGACGCATACCAAACTCCGCCCACGTTTCGCCTCACACAAAGCTCCGCCTTCATGGGGTCGACAGGCAGGGGAACACACAGAACCTTCCAGAAGCTGGATACTAAGTGAGTATCAGTGTTCTTGGCGCGCTCTGCTCTCACCTGCAGCTCTAGACACTGGTCCAGCATCATGCGCCGCTGCACCCAGGCGTTCTCCAGGTCGGCCCGCTCCGCGTCCAGGGCCTCCAGCTTCTGCTGGATCTCTGGGCTGGCATAGTGACCACGCCCCAAGAGCTGCTGCCCAAACTGCTCAAAGGCCTGGAACGTTCCGGTGCGTGCGTCGATCTCTGTGCGGTGTTCCTAGAAGGAAGCAGATATTTGTTACGGTTGGATGACAATGAATAGAAACGAAGGAAGGAAGAAACTTTTTTTTCCATGAAATCTTTAAGACTTCCACTCTCGTTCTGACATTACCCGAATTGATATCTAGGATCAAACACAACCCTCTCCTAACCTCATTTTACACCAAAACACACTCACTGTGGTCGAGCCACGCTCGTCAAAATAACGACTGCCGCAATGAACGCCTGTACTGTTAACAAATAGCGAATAGGTCCACCTAAACTCAAACTTTATTTATTTGTATACCACTTTTCATGCAGAGCAACACAAAGTGCTTTACAGAAACAGAACATCGAACAAAACGTTACCCACAGCCTCCCAACCAAACTGGCACACACAACCATAGACACACAAACAAATACAGTTGGCTGATGTACCGATGACGGTAACATCCTAGTTATGAGCTAGATCAAAGAGATGCGTCTTGAGCTTCTTCTTAAAAACATCCACAGTCTCCACGGCCGTGAAGGCCTCCGGAAGACCCTTCCATAGTCGAGGACCATAGAAGCTGAATGCGGCCTCTCCATGTGATTTGGAGTTAACTCGTGGAACTACTAAGAGCCTGCAGTAGTTAGCACTCCATCTAGTTCCAGTTAATGAAAGTACCTGGTGTCTCTCCAGCAAGGCTTCGGCTCCGGTAACATCCTTGGCGAGCTCCTCAGAAGACACCAACCCCCGGATGCCGTTGATCCAGGAGGTCAAATCTCTGGAAAGACCAAACACACCGCTCCCATTACCATCGCTGCTCACCATGACACGGGCCATCCTTCTCCAGACTTGTTGTTTAGGGTGTCGAGAAGTCCTGACCATCAGTAGATAATGTTGCGCCATTGTTTGGGTTGTCTGCCTCTGCTTCATTTGCCTTTTTGCCAATCCCTCAAGGCAGAGCTTGGATTGACCATAGTTTTTAAGAGATCTGATTTTGATCATACGTGGTTTGGGTGACGTCAGTCCGCAGAGTTTCTGAGTGTGTTTGAGTGAATGCGATTTGTCAACCATTGCATGATGTGGTTTTGGAAAGTTTTGTCGTACATTATGCTTTCAAGGGAGTATACAACTACCGGCAGTATCCAAGTATTGAAGATTTTGGCCTTGGTAGTCCTTCATTCTGTTTGGGGATATTGGTTAATAATTATTTAACTTATTTTTATTTTTTTAAATTGTTATTTCATTATTATTTTATGCAATAATAATTTCTGGGGGGAAAATATGATTATTTCAAGAAGGTGGCAATATGAATTTCCCAAATGGCAAATCACAGCACAGGAACATTCTTCTATCCAATGAGAATTCATGGTAATTTGTCAAGCAACAAACCGTAGCGTTGGGAAATGAGTGGTTTTCAGGGAATGGCTGAAAGATATCACTACGCACTATTGAATAAATGATATTTGTATCTCATGCTGATGCTGACGCTTGGTGGCCGCACCTGAAGTCGGACAGGAAGCGCTGCAGGTCGTGAGAGTTCCCCAGCTTGTCTTTGCGCTGGTCCGCTCGCCCGACCAGGCTGCTCCAGGCCGTGTTCAGCTCCGTGCACTTCTCCTGGATGTCGTCCACCGCCTCTGGGTGCGACTGGATCAGACGCTCGGCCATCTCACCCAGAGACTTCACCTGGAACGGATCACAACCAATAGATGAAACACTCCCGGAAATTGACTTGGGACCCTTGGTTCACACCCTGGCACAGTAAACAACACTGGATGTGTCCGAAAACGCTCCCTATCCCCTATATAGTGCGCTATATGGGACGCACGCCATTTTGTAGGGGTGTCCGAATTCTCCATGTACCCTATATAACGCACTATATGGGATGCACGCCATTTTGTAGGGGTGTCCGAATTCTCCATGTACCCTATATAGTGCACTATATGGGACGCACGCCATTTTGTAGGGGTGTCCGAATTCTCCATGTACCCTATATAGTGCACTGAAAGTATCCCACGGCGGGAGTAAATAGCGACCGACCACAGCAAATAAATATAAGTGTAAGTTTTGTGATGATTTTTGTAGTTTATAATCATATTTTTTGTAATTATAATTTATAATAATTTTCAACAGCGCCAACTCTAGTGTCCGAAATCTCGGCCGTTGCTGTTGAGTGCAGTATAAGTGAGTGCGCTATATGGGGGATAGGGAGTAGGGCATAGGGACCGATTTCGGACACGGCCATTGTGAATGTTCTACAATAAAGTTACAAGGGCAGCATTCGGGGGCCAGTACCCCTTACACTACAGAGTGGCTTGTGTCGGACTCATTTTTAACTTGTCTATTTAATAGGCCAGCACACACCTATGGCATTATGTTAAAATGATGGTAACATACGCTGTGCTATTCCACACCCAAATGTTCTAGCGTGGATCTGTGCCCTACAAACGCATGATTCAATAATCTGTGCAACCCGTTCCATTTACTCATTTTTGTCGGGATGTACAAGTGGAAGAAACCCATCCCACTGGTCCAGAAGAACATGTAACCACACCAGTGATAAACTAAAAGTTGTATTTTTTCCGGCGTCAGTGCCGTTTTTCCATCTTCATTGGATAGGATTAGTCGCAAACTGGGTTGAAGAGATCGGGGGTAGACATTGCAGACAAGTCGACGAGCGGAGTCGAACTCGCGACACTGCGGGCGCTGCGGTAGACACAGCGCCACTAACATGAATGGGGTCACGTCAGGTGCGGTGTCTACTAGTCGTATCTTGACTGTATTTCATCAATATTTATGTAAAGCAATGAGCGTAGCGGGAGGATACTGTCTTAATTAGTTACAGAGCGAGCTGTAGGAAGCAGATTTTGAACCTGTGTGTTTTGTGTGACAAATTCAGCCACTTGGGTCCACTACGATGACTTTACACAAGCAGCTATACAGACACTGGAGGTGCGTTTCAGTCGGTGGGACAAAATGTCAGCCTCCTTTTTTCAGCGTGCAAACTCATCTAGTAATAGTAGTAGAAGTACTATTACTACTTAGTATTAGACCTCATCTCCTAGATTCTCTAGTAGTAGTAGTACTATTACTACTTAGTAGTAGTATTAGACCTCATCTCCTAGAGTCTCTAGTAGGAGTAGTACTATTACTACTTAGTAGTAGTATTAGACCTCATCTCCTAGAGTCTCTAGTAGGAGTAGTACTATTACTACTTAGTAGTAGTATTAGACCTCATCTCCTAGAGTCTCTAGTAGTAGTAGTAGTACTATTACTACTTAGTAGTAGTATTAGACCTCATCTCCTAGAGTCTCTAGTAGTAGTAGTACTATTACTACTTAGTAGTAGTATTAGACCTCATCTCCTAGAGTCTCTAGTAGTAGTAGTAGTAGTACTATTACTACTTAGTAGTAGTATTAGACCTCATCTCCTAGAGTCTCTAGTAGTAGTAGTAGTAGTAGTACTATTACTACTTAGTAGTAGTATTAGACATCTCCTAGAGTCTCTAGTAGTAGTAGTACTATTACTACTTAGTAGTAGTATTAGACCTCATCTCCTAGAGTCTCTAGTAGTAGTAGTAGTAGTAGTAGTACTATTACTACTTAGTAGTAGTATTAGACATCTCCTAGAGTCTCTAGTAGTAGTAGTACTATTACTACTTAGTAGTAGTATTAGACCTTATCTCCTAGAGTCTCTGGTAGTAGTAGTAGTAGGAGTAGTACTATTACTACTTAGTAGTAGTATTAGACCTTATCTCCTAGAGCAGCCAGGTCCCTCTCGAAGCCCTCATGCTTGCGCTGTAGAGCCTGCACACTGGCCAGGTCGTGACCGTAGTTGTCAGTGTTCAGGGCCTGGTTCTTCTCTTCAATCCACTCTTTGGTTTCATCCGCATCCCTGGGAGGACAACACATCAATCAATCCACTCTTTGGTTTCATCCGCATCCCTGGGAGGACAACACATCAACCAATCCACTCTTTGGTTTCAACACGTCAGCACCGAGAGCGACAATGTCTTGAATGTAGGGGTGCACCGATCCGATACCCAAGGCCACGCCGATGTCATTCAGCGCAGACATGTACGGGCATTTGATGGCCATCATGGTGAAGAGTTAATAGGGGCAGGGATTGAAAAGGAAATTATTTTTCAAAAGTTCCGTTCCGAACGGTTCAGGCAGGTCTGCGTTTATCGTTTTTGTTCTCGGAACCGTTCCACCTCCAAAATAGTGACCCTGAACCGGTTCGGAACGCAAAGATTTTATTCGTTCTTAATTTTCATATTGGACAATGTTAAGTTTAGATAGTTCATACAAAAATATTTAGTGGACTTTCAAACTTCAGTACAACTGTATTAACATGAAAACGGGCTTTAAAACGCCATTATATTTGCTCAACTGTCCACAGGATGGAGCCCCAGATACATGGGGCTTGATGCCAGTGAAAGTTGGATGGATGCACAACTGGAAATAGTCTCCCAGACATAGGATATGTTAAAATATAGAGAACGGAAAAAAACGTTTTTAACCGGTTTTGTGGCTTTCATAGTGTTCCGTTACTGTTCCACAACAGTTGAAGAAGTCTTTTCGTTTCCGTTTCTGCTCCTCTAAAAATTCCATTCGTTTTCGTTTTCCGTTCCTTGAACCAGTTCGGAGCCCTGAATAGGGGGCGTGTACCTGTGGAATCTCTGAACCTCATGAGCGCTGCCCAGCATGTTGCTGCGCTCCTCGGCCAGCTGCTGCAGGGACCTCCAGCGGTTGTTGAGCTCCTGAAAGGCACCAGAGAAAAGAATGTGAACGAAGAGACAGACCTGGGACGAATGGAAAGAGAAAGCAACTTTTGGAACTAGAGGTACGCTGTTGGAGGTGATGGAAGATAGTTAGTGTTCTGGGTCAGGGGTTCCCAACCACAGCGTCGCGACCAGGTGTCGTGCCAGCCTGTTTTTTTACTGAAAACAACGGCATGCCATTTGTCAAGAAAATCTCGCATTTAAAATTAAATTTAAAAAATCAAAGTGTAAAACTTAGGTCACTACTTCACGTGAGAACGCTCCGTGGTCATATTTCCATTGCTGACCAATTGATCTGGCTTCGTCCCAGCTGCGGGAATCCGCTCGCGCTGGACGGCAGCGCTCAGCGTGTTTGTTGGTACGTTTGTAAGCGGTGAAAACAAACGTATCTTGGCCAACCAGGGAGCGTTAAAAAAAAAAATAATAAATAAAAAATAAAAATAAAATCGGCCATTGTTCTCCAACCAGCCAATCGGACATTCTGACATCACAGCTACAGCCCCAGGAAGACGGTAGGCCGAAGGACGATCGGCGAGGGGCCATTGTTTCCTGTTTAGACGGAGTTCTGAACTCGCTTATGAAAGATATAAACGCGGTAAAATGTCGGGTTTTTTTTTTTTAATCAACGAAAATGAGTGGTTAAAACAGCGTTAGTATGACGCGGTGGCGCGTCCTCGGGAGTGTTCAAATTAATTCATAATATTCTAATATTTATGTTCTTACAATCAATTATGTAATTTAATATTTTGCATTTTCAAATGCCTCCCTACGGAGACGCTGGAGGGGCATCCTAACCAGATGAACCACCTAAACTGACCCCTTTCCAGGCGAAGGAGCAGCAGCTCTCCCGTGTGACTGAACTTCTCACCCTATCTCTATGGGAGACGCCAGCCACCCGTCGAAGAAAATTCATCAACGAATCAATTGATCAACGATTAGTCGATTTATTGATGCAATTAACCGCAGAACGTAACAGGCTTACCTTGATGGTATTGAAGTTAGCTGTGGTTTGAACCGCAAGACGCACATTCTGCAAGGAGATCGATGTGGAGCGAGACACACAGAGACAACAACACTGGAGTGAGAGAACTGATCATCAACAATAAGGAGATGTGGCGCAAGACCAGAGATGCAGACTCGAGTCAAAAGACTCGACTCGGGTGTCACTCGAGTCACCAAAAACGGGACTCGAGACTCGACTGTCTGACGAGTTTTTCCCTCTTTTTCCAATCCATTCATTGGATTCATTTTTCCTCTAAAATCAGAACGATTATTAGCATTAATTATGATTATGAAACATTATTAAAAGTTGGCAATGTTAATAATACAAACTTTTTGCTGTTTCTCTATCTCCATTTTATAGTAATAGCATCAAAAAGCCTACTCTTACAGGCTAAATTATAACACATTGCTTTCACGCAAGCTTACGTGTTGTCTTGTATTGGGGCCTTGACACTGGAAAAATTGCATTGGGAACAACATATTCAACACGTTGAGCAAAGAAGTGTTGTGTAACATGACCCAACACTCACCTTCCAAGGAGACTTGCCATCCACATCAGCCTGTAGGAAGAAGAAAAAACAAAATTAACTTACTAGACAGCAACATTACTAACTCAATCTATAGACGAGTTTACCCGCCAAATACAGGGGGCTGGCATTTTGTCCAGTCACTCTGCAACGCACCGGTGTCTGTATGAGTTCATTTAATCTCGTCGTAGTGGACGGTGGTGTCTCACAAAACGCACACCAGTTCAAAATCCGACCACTAGATGTCGCTCTGTGACCAGTTACACATCACAGTTTCATTTCATTGATGAAATACAGTCAAAATCCTACTTGAACTTACTCACAGAGTGGTCACATGTTCTTCTGGACCAATAGGCTGGCTGCTTCTACTAGTAATTCCAAAAGGAATGAGAGAATGGAACGAGTTGCACTGATTATTAAATCATGCACACACGAGAGCATTTGGGTGTGAAATAGCACACCGCAAGATACCACCATCCTTTTTAAATAACGTGGTAGATGCTTGCTCTCACTTAATAGACATGTTTAAAAATAGCCAAAGACACGGCAAAATAAATGGCACCGGACGTGACGTTCAGAATACAAATGTAAAAGTAAAAGAATTAACTCTATAGACAAGTTTGGGGGTCAGTTCCGGTAAGATTTCTGGGCTGAACATGACTTCCGGTGCCATTACATTACAAAATGGCAGCCTCCTGTATTTAACACGTCAACCCATCTATATTATAGACAGTAACATTTCAGTGTAAATATTTGTACTAATTTTAGCGCGTAAACCCGTCTATAGACAGTAACATTACTGTGTAAATATTTGTACTAATTTTAGCGTATAAACCCGTCTATAGACAGTAACATTAGGGTGTAAATATTTGTACTAATTTTAGCGCGTAAACCTGTCTAGACGGTAACATTACTGTGTAAATATTTGTACTAATTTTAGCATGTAAACCCGTCTATAAACAGTAACATTACCGTGTAAATATTTGTACTAATTTTAGCGCGTAAACCAGTCTATAGACAGTAACATTACTGTGTAAATA
>OMKY01093464.1:7561-21626 GCA_900302395.1 Bregmaceros cantori | reverse complement strand
CACTGGAAACAAGAGCGGCGCATTCAGGCATCTGCCAAGACATATCTCGGTGGTAATGGAGCAATTAAGCAACATGTTCCCTCGGCAATGAAAACAGTTTGGCATTGTTCAAATTCAGGTAAAAAAATCTTGTTGCGCTCTGCACATGCTAGTCAATAGTTTGAATTAGAGCTGGGCGATATGATTTAAAATGGCTATCATGGCTCATCAATGCGTTGGTGTTTTGATGGCATATTATAATTAACTTCCACGAGTTAACTCCAAATCGCATGGAGAGGCCGCATTTAGCTTCTATGGCCCTCGGCTATGGAATGGTCTTCCGGAGGCCCTCAGGGAGACTGTCGATGTTTTTAAGAAAAAGCTCAAGACACATCTCTTTGATCTAGCTTATAACTATGATGTTACTGTCATCGGTACATCAGCCCACTGTATTTGTTTGCGTCTGTGTCTGTGTGTGTGCACGAGTGTGTTTGATTTGGGAGGCTGTGGGTGACGTTGTTCTGTTCAATGTTCTATTTCTGTAAAGCACTTTGTGTTGCTCTGCATGAAAAGTGCTATACAAATAAATAAAGTTTGAGTTTGAGTACCGTATTTTTCGGACTACAAGCCGCTACTTTTATCCATCACTTTGAACAATGCGGCTTATGAGGCGGTGCGGCTATTCTGGGTTTATTCCACCGGCGCGTTAGCATAAAATAAAAATAAAACGCAGCTGGAAGTCACAAGCCGATCCGCTACAAGATGGCCGCTATAGGATACACGCCCGCCTCCAGGTCAGAGCTATGGGGTAGGCGTGTCCTGGGAAACTTCGCACCGGAAGCGGAAGTTGGACGGCACAGCGCTTGGAGTGTGACACAGAGAGAACAGTTATTTTTTTATTTTTACAAATCCCTCAGGGATCATCATGGAAAACAGACACGGATTTCATATGGCGCAGCATTTAAGTTGAACGCCATCGACCTCGCATCGAAGTGCAAAGAAGGAATAGACCCGCTTCATGTAGCATGGACATCGACGTCACCCGGGGTGAGCATTATGCGAGCAGAGCCGGCGTGAATATTAGCGCAACAGAACAACACTGAACTCGCCGCATAACTGGTATGTTTTTATGTAGATTCTAATTATTTTATTGGTTCTTTGATTGTGTTAGTGTACCGCTGTTTGCCTGTGTTGGCTGCATGAAGGGATCGGGTGTCACTTTTGTTGTTGTGGTTGTACAACCGTGACAATGACAATAAATATTATTTCTAATAAATCTTTCTATCTATCTATCTATCTATCTATATCGTTCTTGATTGCTTTACTCCTCGTACTCGAGGAGTAAAGCAATCAATAACCGATCTGTTTTGATTGGTGTTGTTATGACAAGCGACGTTGTTTTCGGGCTCCGTTCGGAGACTGATCAGTTCAGTTCAGTTCAGTTCTAATAATTTAAACGGAATATTAATATTAGTAAATGGCCGCGGCTTTTAGGCCGGTGCGGCTTATATAACTTTTTTTCCATGTTTTCTTGAAAATTACGGGGTTGCAGCTTTTACAGAGGTGCGCTCATTGGTCCGGAAAATACGGTATATAGCTTCTATTTCCAATAATTGAATATGTCCATCCATCCATCCATCCATCTTCAACCAGTTATCCGTAGTCGGGCGAGGGACACGAGGAACCGCGACCTACTGCCGGAGAAGAAACAAAAAACTACCGTGGGAGACCTCTTGGTGGCACGGTGGAGCGCGTGGATTCTCCGTCTCCGCCTCGTCCAGCCTATGTGGATGTGATCTAATGTGGTTTGATGTTGCGTAAAAGTATACGCGCTCACTCTCAACTCCCAAAACAGTTTGCATTGCAAATGTGATGCATCTTGTGTGCGACTGGCCCGTGTAGGCAGACGTCGCCACAATTTAGTTTTATTGCATTTCAAACTTTCATATGTTTTTGCACTCGCCCGCGCTATTTTGCCAGAGATCGGCACGGGATGCGCATTGATTTTGTAGTAGTATTTTTTATCATCATTGTATTCATGTTCGATAGAAAATAATATATATCCCTATGTCCCACAGGTCCGCGCACGGAGGTGGAGCGAGCTGCAGTGTGCTCCATGAAGGGAAAGTGTGGTGTGACGCAGTATTGCTGTTCTGCGTGCCAACTGGCATTGCACGCAGGGCATTGCTTCACACCAAGTTGGCAAATGTCACATAAAATCGGAAATTCTTTTGTCTCCATTAGCCCTCCATTTTTATATTGACTTCATATAGTTTTCTTGCTGCCGCTATGTACGTAGCCATGTATTCACAAAAGGAACAAAGTGCTTGTTGTGGTCCAAGTTTTCCAGCCTACTATTTTATAACCCATATAGGTTGAAAACAATGTCGAAATAAATATCGATGCTGGAATGTGTAATCTGTTGTACTGTTTATTTTCTATGGATATTTTTCCATGTATCATGTTTGTCGTCAATTCAGTCAAATCGTTAGTGTGTAACACATCAGACTGTTCTGCGATAGGTTCATGGGGTACCGTTTCCTTTAATATATGGACAAATCTGCTGTTACTAACAATTACTATCAAAAGTTAGAATTGTAAGATGCGCTTTTGGTCAAAAACTGTCAAATTACCCTTTTGTGTCAAATCTGGGTTACCTGCTGGTGGTTTTTTTTCACATTTTTCATCCTAATATTTTATAACCTCCCCATATACGTTGAAGGCAATGTTGGAATAGATAATAATGATATAATTTGCAATCTGTGTTGTACTGTTTATTTTCAATGAATATTTTTCATTTTCATGTTTTTGGTCAATTGAGTCGAACCGTGCATGTAGGACATCAATATCTGTTCTGTGATATGTTCAAGAGGAGCCCTTTACACCAATATATGAATATATCCCCTGCTGCATTAGTAGCAAAAGTTATCCAGGCAAATATAAGGTGTGTTTTTGGTCCAAAACGGTGTAAGAAATGACCCTTTTGCATCAGATTTGGGTTGGTTCCACCCCCTGCTGGTGGTTTTGTGAATATTCAAATGTCAAAACACTTTGGGATGTTGGGAAGAATTTGGAACAAACATTTGTGTTGTCTAATCAATATTTGGGTGTGAAGTCGAACACTCAAAAGTGCCAATGTCTCGGAAATGAAGATTCCAACACCCAAAATGGCACATTTAGCCTAAATTGGCCGCATCATATCTCCGGAATGGAAGGTTCTAGGCTCTCACCTTTTTTGGTGGTTGTAATGTAGATTCTTATCTACAAGATGAGCCACTGCATAACTTATCTAACTGCATAACTGTACGCCTCATAGAAAATATTCTGTGAGCCACGGAAAAAACATGAAATAAGCCATTTCGCCTGGCAATACAGAGCATAAGTGGCATATCTCCCATAGCAAAGAAAGAGTTAATTAATAATGTTGAACCATTCTAATCATATTTTGGATTTTCAGAAATTATCAAGCAATATCAAATTTGTGTAGATAAATAGGTGGTGGTGTCAGCAAAAAAAATGCTGACAATAACAATGATTCAAGTCCTTCGCGATCAATCGATTACTGCATTAGTTGTCAATTGATTTCATAATCGATTAGTCATCGGTTAATCGTTGCACCCCTACTGTAAACATTGTAAAAGGATGGTGATGTTGAGTTCAGAGCAAAGAAGGATGAGTACTTGCCTGAAGGAGTGGTGGGCGGGGCACAGCCAGGTAACAGCCAGTCCCGGGCTGAGTGGCTCCAGAGCCAGCAGGCGGGGCTGCTGGGAGCACTGCAGGCCATGCTCCTGGTACCAAGTCACTAGGCTGGGTAGGCTGCTGCCCTCCACCAGGCTAACTGCATAGAAGCAACACAATGTTTGTATATTAACGGTGCAACGATTAGTCGATTAATCAATTTCGAGGCAAAATCGAAGACATCTGATCCAAACTGGTAATCCAGCAAACTCCGCCGGCCGATATGTCTGAGCCCTCACTGATGCCGTCGAAACACTGGAGAGTTTCGCTTTGATTGACCCGAGGACACTTAGCCGAGTCCTCTCCCAATTCTGCTTGACCTAACTGCTGCATTTGACACAGTGGATCACCTCATTCTATTAAATAGACTGAAGCTTCTGGTTGGCCTCTGTGGTACAGTCATACAATGGTTCACCTCATACCTCACAAATCGTTCGTTCTTTGTAAGCATGGATCCATGTTCATCAAAAATGCGTGAGATAAAGTGTGGGGTCCCACAGGGATTACATTTTAGAACCAACTCTTTTCAATTTATACATGCTTCCCCTAGGGGAGGTCATCAGGGGACATACTGTCAACTTCCATAGTTACGCTGACGACACACAGTTGTATATCGCCGTGTCCCCTGAGGACACAGGGCAAATTGATGTCCTTTAAAACTGCATCGCAGACATTAAATCTTGGATGGCAGCAAACTTCCTACAGCTCAACCAAGACAAAACCGAGGTCCTACTTATCGGCCCCAAAGACAAGAGAGAAACGGTCTTACTGAAACTACTCTATCTAACTGACCTTTGATACAGAGCTGAATTTCATCCCACATATTAAGAACGTAACAAAGGTGGGTTTCTACCACCTCAAGAACATCGCAAGAGTTCGACCATTTCTATCCCTGGCCAGTACAGAGGTGCTGTTGCATGCTTTTGTCTCTAGTCGCCTAGACTACTGCAACGCTCTACTCTCTGGTCTTCCTAAAAAGACCACTAATAACCTACAACTCTTACAAAACTCAGCTGCTCGGGTGCTGACAAGGACCAGAGGGCGGGAACACATTATTCCAATTTTGAAATCTTTGCACTGGCTCCCTGTCCGTTTCAGAATTTACTTCAAAATAGTTCTACTGGTTTTCAAATGTGTTAACAAACTTGCCCCTCCGTACTTAACTGATCTGCTTGTACCATATCAGCCATCCCGGAACCTGAGGGCCCGCAAAAGAAGAAAAGCAATAACAGTGCAAAAAACAAACCCCATAACATAATAACAAAATTTAAAAAGAAAACCCTAAATGTAAAAGAAATAAATGAAATAAAACAAGGATCAGAATTCATAAGATATTGGGCCTAGATTCAAGTCAGGATAACGGAGGTTTTGAGTCCATTGTAGAATGTAGTGGCCGTGACCGTCGTCCTCTTCATATTTTTCAAAATATTTAGCAGACTTTCAAAAATAATTGCCACTAAAATGGTTAGAAAACGTGTAACGCCATTCAGTATCTGGAGTGTATACATATTTCGCTTATTCATTGTGTAGTAATTTGACTAATCCTTGACATATCTAATCGCCCTTGCTAGTATCCACCGCTAGTAAGAGTCAAAACACACAGGGTGCCTACCTTGTTGCTGGTTCCCTGGATGGGGAATCTTCTCTCTGTAAAACAATTTTGCTTTTAGTTCATCTCACCAGCGAGATACATCAATAACGTGCAGAATGGAATTTCACTTAACAATGATAATTAAAAAAAAATCAATGGGTTACAATAACTTTTGAATGGATGGATGGATTTGTCACAGATTCAGTGTGTTAATGCCCTAGGGTAGGTTGATTAATCACTTAGATTTTGGAGCTTTCAAGATGGCTGAATTCAAGATGGCCATGTTTTTGTTTGGTCCATAACTTCTGACCAGGTGGATGGATTTGCTTTGGGTGGATCAGCCGGACCGGGGAGTTGAGCGGGCTGCCGCATAAGAGATGCTCAAGCGTAGAGCATGATGGGCTGACACCGTTGGTGTCTCAGCGTGTACCAGCGCCCCCCTTAGAGAGTCCAAACGAACCTTGGCAATAGCGGAGTTCAGCTATTGCCAATGTCGTTCCTCTATGCCCCAGCTCCTCATCGGGGGGCATTTGTTGCAGTACATTGTTATACATTGCAATATTCTATACATATATAGTCTACCGTCTGTGTCGTTCCTGGGCGTCCAGCAGCAACAGATGCTCGGCCAGACCCGCGTCGCTCAGCCTCATCCTCCGGCGCAGCTCTCCCCAGTGTCCGGCCGCATCGCCCAAGTACACCCGCCGCACGTCATACTTTCTCCGGGACTCGATGCGTCGCACAGCCCGCTCAGGGTCCGACAGCGGCGGGCGACCCCGGCAGCGCTGTAGCAGTTGCCCGCTGGCTGTCGTGTCGCTACTAAGCGCTTCCGCCATAGTGTGTCTAAAACGTGTGTATTAAAAAGTAATGAATATTATTACAAATATTATTAAGTTAATATTATTAACGATATGGTAGTTGCGTTACATGGCGCCAGACCACGGAGCGGCGCTCCATCAACAGTTATGCCTACTATTTTGGTTGAGTCTTCTTCGTCTTTTATTTTGTGGTCAATATTACGCTAGAGCGCGCTACGCGCCCTCTTCTGTCCATTCTTTGTATTGTATTCGAATTATCTGTCAACACCAAGCGCTGAAAGGCATACTGTCTAGATTTTGGCTTTTGAAAAAAAAATATATATATGATTTTTAGGGGCCAAGCTGCGGAGGCACCTTAAGTGTTTGTTAGATTTTGTTCTTCTCTGAGTTGATTCCTATGGCAGCCCATCGAACCCTATATAGGAAAATTCCGAAAATTGGCACACACATTCTAGTCAGTCTCAGCATTGCCCACAGCAATGTCGATCTCCCTTAATGTGAGACCAAACTATTGGAGAATGAGGCAGGGAAGATTGCATTAGGGTGCCAAGTTGGACACAAATGCACAAAGTCAGTTCCAACAGGCTGGGGTGACTTTACGTCTTCAATATGGACTTTGGCTCCATCCTTTTTTGGCAAGAGATTGCGTGGGGAGGAGGGGGTGTCAAGCAGGTGTATGGCGAATTCTATGAAGAGTATTAGTGCCAGAATATGTTTTTCTAGCAAAGGTTGTTTGGTTGATTCAGAGAAACTGGCGAAGCTCGTTGTTTTGAGGCAGTGCGAAAGATTGTTCCAGAGTTTTGGGCCTAAGAACAAGAGCATGTTCTGGTCAAAAGTGGTAGCTTTTGTGTGCATAGGGCAGTCTCCCTGAGTACCACTTTTAAGATTGTTGCGAGTTTTGCTGATACATTTGTCTAGTAGTTCAATACCAATAAAATAAACCAAATGCTTTATTGCAATGTCATGCCAATGAATGATGCTTTATTACAATGCCGTCTTTTGGGCCATTATATGCGCTCAACTTTGCAATTATATTTTGTCAATTTATAGTTTGCACTTGAGACAACTGGCTGGTTATAGCCAGTTAAAGCTGGTTAAAGCACGTCTCTAGCCATTCCAAATCATAGATTTGGAATGGCTAGAGACTTGTGTAGCAGTTCGCATTTCTTGGGGAAATTTCATACACACGTGGACAATCTGTGACATTGTTTGACCACCACTTGCATGCCCATATTTGGCTGGTGGTAACTGAATTGTGATGTCATGCACACCCCCTCCTCTGTCGGCTTAAGAGACAGGGGATTCCAGTGTTCATACTCTTTCCTGTTCTGTTGCTTGAAGAATAAAGAGCATTATGCTAGAGGCTGGTCTCCTCATTTTACATCTACCTCTACATTGGTGACCCCGACGTGATCTTGGAAGTTTCCCAGAGCGAGAACATGCGCCTCCGAGAACATGGAGCCAACTACCCGCGTCTGGCGCCACTCAGAGGACACTCGCCACAACTGGAGACTCGGATCTCTACGTTGGCGACCAGCTACCTCCAGCTGCCTTCCACCGGCACCGCAGCGGTGCCTCTGCGCTCTACACATGGCCCATCGGACGACTCTACAGCTGTCTCAACTCACTACGATCACCGCCTGATTCGCACACCACAGCGGAACCTGTCTCGCCAGTGCTGCCGCGTCGATGTTGGGTCCGGGTGAAGCTGCACGCACGTCGCAGACGCCCGTCTCCGTGCTGACGGTACCCCGTTGAGCCAGGGTCCAGGGAAGGCGAAGCGGACGGAAGTCCCCGAGGTGCCGAAGATGTTTTTCCAGGCGCTGGCACGGGTGGTTCAGAGACCCCTCTGCACCGGGCGTGGCCTGCCCCCTCCACGCACACTATGTGCGAGGGCGACCGTTCCCCTTCGTCGTATCGGAGCACGGAATGCTTCGGCCTCTGTTACCTGCTACTCAGAGCTGCTGCAGCCACCACACGCGGTCGGCCGTCGACACACGTGGTCGGGTCCCTGAGTTGGGTGAGTAAGCAAGGCTATTAGCAGCGTGTGTTATTTTATTTTTCCCACTTGGGACACACGGAGAGCCGACTGTCACCTCCACTCGGGGACAGCTCCATCCCTCCACACACGGAGGATGATCAGCGGAGGTGACACAACTTTTTCCCACATGGGAGACTTCTACCGTCACCGCCGGTGACGGTCGTCCGCAGTGAGCGACTCACCCGAAGCGAAGCGAAGCGTGTCGAACTATTTTCAATGGGCTACGGTCATAGACGTACCCACTCCTGCGTGTTGGCACCACAGGCTGCCTCGATCCAGATGCGACGGGCAATACTCCACTCTGCCAGCACCAGCGAACGGTGCTGGCAGACCCATCCCAGCACCGAATTCTCTCCCTGGATTCCACCGCCACGCAACACGCGGACACATGACTGTTCTCACCCCCTGCGCCGTCTCTACAACACATAGTCACCATCCCGTACGTATCGGGGGACTATATAAGGACTTACACAGCTTCCGCGCCTCGGCTCAATGGACTACTCTTGGCACTGCCGGCGGACAAAATTCCGTGCCTCGGCTCAATGGACTACCGTTGGCACTGCCGGCGGACGAGATTCCTTTGATGTGTATTGACGTCTTTATAACATTTCGGGGGAGCTGTGTAGCAGTTCACATTTCTTGGGGGAAATTTCATACACACGTGGACAATCTGTGACATTCTTTGGCCACCACTTGCATGCCCATATTTGGCTGGTGGTAACTGCATTGTGATGTCAAGTACACACCCCCACCGCTGTCGGCTTAAGAGACAGGGGATTCCAGTGTTCATACTCTTTCCTGTTTTGTTGCTTGAAGAATAAAGAGCTTTATGCTAGAGGCTGGTCTCCTCATTTCACACCTACCTCTACACTTGCTTTACTTTTCTATTTGAAGTGTAAATTTGTATCTTTAATTTGCTATGAGGTCCTGGAAAAGGTCCTGAATGGAGGGTAGGGTGCGCCGATGATTTTTCTCTGCTGTTCTGACAACCCGCTGCAGTTGTTGTCTGTTGTCCAAACTAGACTGTGATGGAGGAGCAGAGGACAGACAGGATGATGCCCGTGTCAAAGGTTATCAGGAGGCCCCTCGTCAGACTGAATTTGTTAAAAAGCCGCAGGAGGTACAGTGTCTTCTGGGTCTTCTTCCGCACTGAGTCTATGTGTAGCGATCACTTCATCACTTCATGGAGCCGAGTAATTTCAGTGGTGGTGACAGTGTCACAGTGTACGGTGACTGTGTGCTGAGAGTGGTGGATTTCCTTTGGAAGTCGACCACCATCTCAACTGTTTTTTGTAGGGTTGAGTTCAAGGTGGTTGAGCCCGCACAACTGGACCAGTCTGTCTAACTGCAGTCTATTGGCAGTCTCGTCACCCTCGTCACTTTTGTTTGTAAGACTGGCTAGAAATGCAATTCCTTTTCCTAGATAAACAGGAGGGATTGGTCCGACAGCCAGAAAACTTGTTTATTAGGCTGGCTATTAGATATATGACAAACATTGGTAATGTATTGTAAGTAATATTAATTGATGCTTTTAAGTTAACTATGCAATAAGTACTACTGTAGCAGCAATTGCACTATGGTGATCTTGGTGGTGAACATTGTGGTTCAGATTAAACACCTTCAGCTCAATAGCACCAGGCTATGTAAAAAAGGACATCTCCATGAAGTGCAATACAGATCAAAGACAAATGAAGCCTTTATTTTACGTTTATTCCTGTGTTTTTCTTTTCTTTTGAGCATCCAGTGCAATGAAGAGACAGTCAACACAGGTTGAAGGTACAGTAGAAAACACACAGACAGACTCATCACACACTATTTTACACAAGAAAATCCATTTATGTACAGTACAAAATGTCCTATAGGCACGTGTTCCCTTCTGCCCGTTGAAATGCGAGTAGTGGTTAATATATTTGTTAGGTTGTTAGATTGGACGTCCACAGGGGGGCGCAAAAGCCACTTGAATTGATAGAATTGAACAATTTCAGAACCTCTGCATTGGCAGCCATCAATTACTCCTGACTCCATCACAATTGCGGTAATATTATTTTTTGACTTATTCAAATTAAGAAAAGAAAAAACATCGGAAGTAACTGGGATGGTTTTTTTTGTCTTAGGACTTTTCATTAATAGGTCAACTGTTTGGTTTGACGTCAGTCGTCATCAAATCCGCACATTTTGACAACTGTTAAAGGTTTGATTCCAGCCGGAGACGTCAAGTGATGCCCTTCGAGCTGTGCTTTCACATAATAATGAATATACCAAGTATTAGCAGAAATTACATTGCACAGATCTGTCAGAACTTCATCATGCATATAAATCTTGCCAAAATAATTATCCGTGAATATGATTATTCGCCATCAAGTGCTCAAAATGATTCTCTTAATAATTAATTTGCACTGCACCTCTATAGTCTCTCAATTCTTCATTTGAATGTGACTTCTGTGTAGTATGAACGTTCAAACCCGATTCAGATCACACTCAAATCAAAATTCAGTCCAAGGCGCAGTGTGAACCAGGCACAATTGTGAACACATAAACAGTATATACAACATATAAAACACTGGTACCATTTTAGTGGTTAGAAAGGACATTTACACAGTATGCTCACACACAGGACTAATCAAACTGATTATCGACGCATACATCTATCAAAGGCCCTATTCACACAAATTGCTTTGAACACACAATTATGCTTTGAACATGTCTGATGGGAACGACAAATGACATTCAAATCAGATTGAGGTTTGGGTCAAATCAGAATGAAGTCACTTATGAACTGCAGCGTCAATAGCACCAAAGAGTTGGGGCACCATCTTCCACAGTCGGGTTTGATCTTTTTCACATTTGTTCACTGGCAGAGATGGCAAGTAACAAAGTTCTTGCAATAAATATTCTGTTACTTTCTCAAGTAATTTTCGAAGTATTGCCTATTTCTAGAAGTATTTATGTCTCTGATGACTTTTTACTTTTTTTCCCACACATTACACTTCCCATATAGCGTATCGATTTTTTGAGTAACACCAATGTGCAAATTTATTGGACTTTGCTGGGTTCAACAGTCAGATAATAAAGCCGCCAATTGAGCACACTATCGGAACAACAGCGCTCGCTATGGTCAAAATTCCTATAAGTTCTGTGCAGTTAGCTTAGTCGGATAAGCAGAGCACCGTGAAGCACATGTATGCCACAACAAAGCGGGGTGAGTCAGCCGTGGATTTGCTTTCCCTGCAGACAGCTTTCCCGCATGTCTGCTCCCACTTGTTCACCCCCTTTACGCTAAATTTGAAATGAAAGACTTGAAATTGTCCCAAAAGGGCCACAAAAAACAAAGTCCTATTTTGATTAAATTTCAGAGCCTGTACTCTTACTAAGTATTTCTAACAATACTTTCTATTACTCAACAATTTTTTTTGTTTTTACAAATGTATTTTCCTTCTACTGAAATAAGCAACCTGGGGACTTTTGCCATCTCTGATCACAAATGGAAATGCTTAAAGCTGAATCAGATTTGCAAGACTTATTTTGTTCACAGCGCACAGAAGTCATCTTCAGGATGGAATGACTTCAGAATGAAATGAGTCACTTGAAAATTCCAGTGTGAATCGGGCCTTAAATTGCAAAGTCAGTGGTGCTTTGGAAAATGTCTTGAGCCATTTCAAATCTCCTAGAAGAATGGATTTCAATAAGCGGTACAAGGTGTACGGTTCACAAGTGGCTCCTTCACACAAACTGACTCTAACTACGCAAGTAATTTCAAAATAATTGAGGATCTCATGCGACCACGTATTGTTAAACACAACCTGATCTTCAAGGAAGGCAGATCAGGTTGCATGATCTGCATTCCTGCAAACAACCCCGCCCCTCAAGAATAACTAAAGAACAACCACATTTTAAAATAGAATGGGTCCACAGATGTTGCGTTCAAATCCCTTTGGGTGGGGCCACGCTTCATAAGCCACAAATGTCCAATCTAATAGTCGACTAAGTGTTGACCAATCGACTATGAAATTAATCTGCAACAAATTCCATAAATCGATAATTCTAAAGGAATTAAATTATTGTTATTGTCGACACTTCTCCCGGTTGGTCCACAAATTTTATTTTAATTGATCATTTCTGAGAATGCAAAATTAAATGGACACAACAATATTAATATGAAGAAGACCATCAATCTATTGTGGTATGAATCAATTGTAATAACTTTGTAACAGAATAATTAACTGAATTGACATGATCAAATGCTTTGAGTATTAGTCGACTAATCCATTCAAAAATGGCATTCTAGCCCTCGGTAAGTAAGAAGGTGGCTGCAGCTGAGCGGATGCTGGGAGTGTAGCGCTACGGAGTGTTTACCCTCTACATCCAAAGTTAATTCTGACACAAAAACCTAACGGCACCAGTGCTGTCAGAGAATGGGCAGTCAACAGTAGTCATGCCCTCTCAGCTCAAGTTACAGATCACAGGGTGTTGTATGAAAATCGACAGTGCTTTAACACAGACACTGGCTGTGTCCGAAATCACTCACTATCGCCTACTCCCTACCACCCCCATATAGTGCACTCACTTGCAGTGCACTCAACAGCAACAGCCGAGATTTCGGAAACTAGAGTTGGCGCGGTCAAAATTATTATAAAATATAATTATAAAATATAATTATAAAATTAAACAATCGTCAGAAAAAGTCTAAAGTACTTTCATTTATAACAATTTGCCGCAGTTGGTCGCTATTTACTCCCACTGCGCTTAGGTCATTTTTAAAAAATGTCTCGCAATGCATTATGGGCTCTATTGCTTTGTCTAGGGTACATCCGATGCTCACTACTTTTTGCGGTGCATTGTGGGATACTTTCAGTGCACTATATAGGGTACATGGAGAATCCAGACACCCCTACTGCACTATATGGGCGATAGGGAGCAATTTCGGACACAGCCACTCTTGAATAAAATAAAAGGGCTTAAAACCTCCTTAAAGCCTCAACGCCATTTTGAGTGACCGAATTGGGTCATGTCCTCGTGACAGACACCATCATTTACACGATGCCTTAACTCTGCCTGACCATCACAGTGGGTGTCCCAGACCAACTTTAAAACAAACATCATACACGTCATTGTAATCTGAAAGTGTTTGTTGTAAATATGTTCTTACATAGCTTGCAAGAGGCACTCCTCTGATACTACTGAGCACGCATACACAAATACAACGTTTGTCGCGACACTACAATATTTATTCAGGCTTCCCACTGAAATTGTTTTAATCAGGATCTGAGAAACACAGTTTTGGTGAAGCACCACAAGCTTGTGGTGGTGAAGTTAGGTTACGTTTGGTCTGCTGCGGAGTTTGCATGGAAATGCCACAACATTCACTCCACAACATTCCTTAGCACTCACGTGATGCAATTCCTGGCAGTGCTTCTTGCCCGTAAGAATTATTTGTGTTACAAACAAAACAATGATTTCCAAAAATCCTCAAATGCAGTACAACAGGGCTATTCAATTAGTAGCCAAGAGCCCACAAGCGGCTCATAAGTAACCCTTGTGAGTCATGAATGACTTTATTAAATACACACAATTAAATACGATAAAAAGATGCACCATTTATATTCCACCATTAATCATTTCAGTGATTACCACTTTCACATTTTTTTAACAGAATAGCAAATGACCATATTGGTTTACTTTTTTAAAATTGTTTGAATAATATGAACGTGATTTCTTTAAAATAAAAGTCACAATAATGCCATTTATGCTGTGTAATAAGTATAGTTATGAAATATTTTCTTCACATATGTGAGATGTGTTGATGATATGGGCGTTGAGGCTGTAATAATACATGTGTGTGTGTGTGTATAATTATATATATATATATATATATATATATATATATATATTTTTTTTTATATA